>VSMD01006057.1:0-40917 GCA_008750895.1 Mirza zaza
ATAGTTTATTGTCAACTGAAATTTCCAGTTATTTAGTCCTGACTCTGAAAAGTGTCAAAAGTTGAATCTTTCCTAATATGAATGACATTTCACATGCCTAAATATGTCATTTAGTTATTTGCACCTTGAAACAGACGTATGCCTCTGAATTATCTATCACAGAGATATGCCATAGTGAAACTTACAATTTGTTTGCAGAAATGCCTGAAACTGTCATTTATATGTGAAGATAGAATCAGTATTTCAATATACTGAGTTACCACATAGAAGGAATTTGTTTTTCTTATGCTATCTCTTAGATGGCATTTTACCTATTTGGAAACATTCTAAAGACAGATATAATATAGCATTTTCAACTATGAGATGAAAAGGTATCATTTTGTAGCTTTCTTATTTTAGAATATTCAAGCTCAAAAATTTTTATATATTAAATAGATTGCTTAAGTCAATGGTATCCCAAATACTTAGTTTGCAACATCTTTCTTAAGTTGCCATGATAGTATACATTGCAAGCAATATACCATCATCAGATTTATAAGTTGCAAATGCATAATTACTAAAATTTAACCTCTCCAAATTGATGTAATTTAGTCTAATTATCCTGGCTACATAAATGCATGCTAATCAGCAAGAAAACACTTAAATAAAACAAGATGTTAACAACTCCAGAATAAACAAACTTTTAAAGAAGGAAAAAATTCAGGGACTAATTACATTTCCAACAATAAATAATAAATGCATACTATTTTAAAGAATTTTTCCTCCTCACTTAGTCTTTAGATGTGGGGCCAGAATTGTTTCAGCATGTGTTTTGAACTCTATTCACACAGATAGTTGTTTTTTCCCCTGTACTAATTTCTTCATTCAATAAGCCACCCAACCTCTCATTCATTCAGTAAATATTTGTTCTTAGACTGCTAGGTGTTAGGGATGAAAGAAAAGCAATCTCTTTCCTGAGTATAATTATTTATTTAAATGAAACTATTTCAAAGATAAGAGATACTCTCATTTTAAAAGTTCAATCTGAGCATGCATTTGCCTGCTTTAATCTGTCAAATGGCTTTCCGCTGGGTTTAAATGCAAATCCATTGCCTAGCCATGGCCTGAAATACCTATGTGACCTGGCTGTGCCCTTTCACTTCACTCCTGCCCTGCTCTTAAGCTGTACTATTGTTGTGGCAATGTGTACAGCTAGTGTTACAGCTCTTGACCAGAGAAAGAACCGGGTGGCACAGGAAAAGTCGGAGAACAGTCTTTATTGTTCCACAGCAGGCTCAGCACACCTAGTGTTACATCTCTCTTTGCGTCTTCTGATCTTCTGCCCCTTCCTTGTGCTCCTCCTGCTTTTATACCCTTGGTAGGGCTCAAAAAGCATCCAATCGACTACAAGCTTTAACATCCAATCAAAAACAGTGGGATTCAAAAATTACCCAATCAGGATCAAGCAAGCAGCATGGCCAGAAACAGGCAGCAGCACCTGGGCCTGGGAGCATTCTGGCAGGTGCCCTGGCAGGACGATGGGCCCCGCGTGGCTCTCTGCCACGGGGCTGGCCCCAGCAGCGTGCTCTCCAACTGACCACGCGTGACTCTGTCCCTCGGAGATGCGGAGAGATGGGGTGGCAGCAAGCGGCTGTGTCCCGGCACCCAACATTTTCGTATCACTATGCAGCAACCACAGGAGCTATATTTTTATTCCTAAAAGGAACCTAACTCATTCCTGCCTCAGGACCTTTGCACTTGCTCTCCCTACTTCTGCCTAGAAAACTGGTTCTTGTTCCCTCACAAGTCCCACACAAGTAAAAGATTCTGGTCAGTGCTTTCTTCATATTATTTCCATGTATTGTTAGACACTGCATCTCAAGAAAGAGATTACATGCTTCTTCAGAAAAGAAAAATTGGAGAAATCCTAAGGATTTCCTAAGAAATCAGCAACTTTAGGAGAACAAAGGCACAAGCACTATTAGTTCATCTAATTTTGAAATCTTAGAAGTTGGAGTTTCTTTTTAATCAGTGTAAAATACTTTATAGAAAAATATAATTGCATCTGTCATAAATTTATCTGGAGTCAGTATGCAAGCTATAACAAAGCACCACACATTCATTATCTATAATTTTTTACTGTTTGGAACTTATAAGACTTTGAGGGAAGATTATTTGGAAGATCTAGATTTCTCCTACAATCTCCTAAAGCAGGTTGTGTTTATGTCTTTTAATCAATGAATTTTTTTTTTACGTCGAAGAGAGTCAATATCATGCTCCGTAAGTATTAAATCCGTTCCATTGAAAAGAGCTTTTATTTTTAATTGAGTTTAGTCAGCATGTTTCTTTTTCCTCTTTTCTTACATGGATTCAGCCACAACTACTTGTTATTTTACCAGAGTCCTGACTCCAGGAAGAACTAGTCATGTGCCTTTAAGAAAGATCATTTCATTGTTTGTTTGTGTATTTAATATCAGATATTTTGCTTAAATGTATTAAATATCTGATACAACAGTAATGAATAAAAATGAATAATTGACTAGAAATATAAACAGAATTGAGGATCAGAAAAATAGGATGGGAAATATACTAACCAGGGAGGTACAATAGCTTGCTCTGAAAGCTTAGCAGGAAAATGGTTTCCCCCCAGTAAGGCCTCAGTTTTCTCATATAAATACTAAGGCATTGATGTAGTTCAGGAAAGATGAGTATGTCCTCTCTTGTGTGTCAAAGTGGTTTTGTTGGAAGAGGCTACTGCATTGTGTTAAGAAGCTTCTTGAGGCTGTATATTGGTTCATCAGGGAAAGAATGAAGAGATCGCTCCTTGAGGTTCCCCAAGCACATGGAAATCGGAAATGGCAGCAGATGTGCTGTGTATTGGCAATGCCTGGACAAAATCACAGTAGCCAGTGATTCATTTCTAGATTCTTCACTGTTTTTGTGCAGTTTCTCACTATGTAGTGAAAACCATTTGTTAAAAGTGAAAAATAATCCAAGTCCACTATTTATTGATTTCTATTTCATTGCAATTTAATTTCAGTAAGTTCATTGTAAATGTATGGCCACCACTCCCCTTTCCTGATGTCCTTCTAAATCTAGTTCTGCTTAATGTCATATTTATGTTGCTGGATAAGATTTCTGAGAGTAACTGGCACCATCGGAATGAATTTTTCAACCGCAAATTGTTTCTTCTCTTTTTGCCAGCTTCTCTAAATTGGATCGACTAACTCTGAGCAAGGCAACCCTAATCTCAGCACCTAGTAGGGGTTTGTTGGATTCTACTTTCTTCCTAATAACCAAATTTATTTTTATCTAACCCAGTGTTCTGTTGCTTTTCCTCAAGCCTGAATGCTTAGGAGTTCCACTGACCCATCATCTCTGTGTTATCCTGAACCACAAAATCTGGGTTGTTTTCTGAAATTTGCTAATGATTCCTCCTGAGACTTCACATCCCTGAGACTGGACCTCATCATCTTAATCAATTAGCTTCCAATGCTGAAGCTCAGTATCAAACCCTAACCCTAACCCTTCTGATTTCTTATTGACTCTCATTCCCTAGGAACAGATTCTAATCCTGAGTAATAGCAGCAATAATAGGAAACATGTTTTGAACAAAAATGCTCCATGGCAGTAGGCAATATCTGGATCATCTCATCCTTAAAAACAATGTCTGAAACAGTAATCCATTTTACAGTTGGGAGAACAAAAGCTTAGGGAAGTTAAGCAGCTTGACCAAAGTCACAGATGAATATAATCCAAGTGGCCCTACTGTGAACCTCTGCTCTCAGCTCCACTCTATTGCTCCCCTGGACTTGCTGACTTTCTGTGCTTGCTGGATTGGTTGCAGGTGAGGTGGAGACACAAAGAAGACCTGCTTTGTCAGGACTGGTACCCAACAGGACCTATGTACTAGGACTGTCCCCTTTCCCATCCCTTTACTATTTTTATGACTCTAGTTTTAAATGTGTACAGAGAGATTGGTTTGGCACTGTGAATATGTAACAAACAAGACAGACAGGGTCCCTTCCTTCGAGTTTAGCAGCTGGCAGAGGAAAGAAGCACCTTAATCACATAATTTTACAAAGAATTGCATACTTAGAGTTGTGATAAGCTCCACCAAGGAAGATTGCAGTACACAATGAAAGTCTACAACAGGATGACCTGACCTGTTCTGGCCTGTCAAAGAATTGCTGATTTGCTCATCAACTCGACTGGATGGCTCAACACTTATTGTCTGATTCACACATCACTTTACTTCCAGGTTCAACCACAACAAACTTTCTTCAGCAGAATTCCAGCTCTGAGTTGTACAGCTCCTAGTGTGCTTTGCAGCTCTCCCAGTTCATGGCAGCCTCTTCCTCACTGATAGAGGTTTTACTGGATGTATTTATTAACATATTTCAAGCTACCATAACCTTATCAAACCTCTGCTCTGCTGAAATACTGAGCAATATTGTTTTATTGATTGGGTGCCTACTTACAGTAGCAATATGCACGCATGCATTATTCTCATACCACTATAGCTTTATAGTCAGGAGGTAATATTGAAAGTAATTTACTGTCGTCTATAGATGGCAGTTCAAATGCTGTGGTACTTAGAGCTGCCAATTTGAAAATTCTTGCCTGCATACAAATGAGTTATCTGAAGTCTTTTCAGAACTAATTTGATAAGACAAGAGAGCAAGAAAACCCAAGCTTCTGAAAGGCACCACTGATCTGATAGCTATCCACAAATAGAGTAGATGGGAATAATTTCTTAGGAATTAAAGACAGACATGTCTTCCATTATCCTAAGTTTTTTAGCGGAGTCAGCGATAAGAACTGAATTAGAGCTTGTGAACATGTTGATTTAATTTAGTGTCTAAATTCTCATCGTTCTGTTAACTGCATTGCAGGGTTCAACACATGACCTGAAGGTAGAGCAGAGGTTTAGATAAATAAAATACTGAACCATTGTTTTTCCCCCCACCAGTGATAACTTTAAGATTTTTTTATGAACCAAATTATTCAATATTTTATATTATGAAGGGATCAATATTAAATAGAAGCAAACAGAAAAACTACTCTCACACACACAAAAAAAATCACTTGATATTCATTGCTTTCTTTGGCCTAAATGCAGCTTAAAAAAAAAAAAAACCTTAAGTTCTATAAATATGTGTAGATCTTGTTGATTCATTTTAACTGCTGGATAGCATTGATGGCATTTCACTGAATGAATAAATCACATTTATGTAACATTGCACAACAGAGGAACGATTAGGTTGTTTTCTTTTTTTGTTGTTTTGTTTTTTGTTTTAACAAGAACACACAGCAATTCAGTGGAAATCTTTGTACATATCTTCTTGTGCTCATCTAGTTTCTCTAGGATACATACTCATAAAAAGTGGGAGAAAAACAAATTGTAAAAAGATGTGCAGGAGGATTCCAATCATATAAATCTTTAAAACCCACAAACATTGCTTATGGATGAACTTATTCAGACTAAAACAAGTTCAAAAGCATGCATGGAAATGATGAATACCACCTTCAGGAGAATGGATACCTGTAGGGAGGATGGGATAAGGGCTGGGAGAAGCACTTCTAGCAATATGTATAATAGTTTATTTCTTTAAAAAATGATCTGAAGCAAATTGCAATATGTTAACATCTGTTTGATCTTGGTGATAATTATGTAGATGTTGTATTTTCCCTGTACTTTTAAATATGCTTGACATGTTTCATAAGTCCTGAGAAAATTAAGCTTTATGAAAAGTTGTGGATATTTAAAACAGAAAAATCTTGAGTGTTACCACAAAAACATTATAGTTAATTGGTAAACTGTGTTATGTGCCTGCACTCAGCTGCCTCTTGTAGGAGGAGGTATATATGAGTTGGAAAATCAACTTTGAAAAACTGTCAAATCCTCACATAGCAGGAGAGTTCCCATAACCATGAACCTTATTTAGGTGGCACTTTCTACTTCAAGTCACTGGGGTGGAGGGCAGCTGGGAAAGTGCCTAGAAGTCTTGAGGGTTCAGGGAGCTCGAACACATACTGTTTGACAAGGACAGCCCAGCCTTGGTCCTGGGATGAACTAGCCTCAGTTACAGATGAGACCCAACCCTTGGGCGGGAAGAAAGGTTTAGGTGTTGCGGCAACGTGTTCAGGAGAAAGAAGCAAGCGGCACAGGAAGAGTTGGAGAACAGCCTTTATTCTTCTGGCAGGCTCAGCACACCTAGTGTTTACAGCTGTCTTCCTGTCTTCTGACCTTCTGCCCCCACTTCCTTGTTCTTCTCCTGCTTTTATGCCCTTGGTAGGGCTCAAAAAGCGTCCAATCAACTACAAGATTTAACATCCAATCAACTACAAGCTTTAACATCCAATCAACATCAAGCTTTAACATCCAATCAACAACAAGCTTTAACATCCAATCAAAAGCAGTGAGATTCAAAAATTACCCAATCAGGATCACACAAGCAGCGTGGCCGGAAACGGGTGGTGGCATGCGGGCCTGGGGACATTCCAGCATGTGGGCCCCTGGGCGGCTCTCTGCCTCAGCCGGGCCCCAGCAGCGTGCCCTCCAACTGGCCACACACAGTGCTGGCCCCACGGAGATGTGGAGCAACGGGGAGACGGCAAGCGGCAGCATCCCGGCGCTCGACATTTTCCGGTCCTAGGGGCCTTTAATTCTACATGAAGTCAGAACTGAGTCAGGAATAAGTAAGCTACAAAGAAAACCAGAGTTGAAGATTCTACAAGAAGGGAAGGCAAAGTTGGCTGAGGGGAGATTGTGGGAAGCAGCGCAGCGAAAGCCAGACTCCTGGGGTCGAAGGATGGGCAAGAGAGTCACTCTTTCCTGGGCTCAGTCGCTTTATCTCAGAAATAGGAGTAACATTACCTTGGTGATATGCTCATGAGAACTAAATGAAATAACCTATGAAAGTACTTGGCATCTCCATAAAAGTTAGTTCGCCCAGCCCGCTCATTTGGGTAAATATCACTGGGGGTAGGACAGGGAGGCGACAGAGAGAGGTAGCCAGCAGACTTTAGCTGAGGTTATCTCAAGCACTGTCACAAAAGGGATCCCATTACTGCTGCCATTCCCCAGACCTGGCAGGGGGGTGGAGGTGAGGGGTTAGGCCCTGCAGCGACTGAAAAGAGCAGCAGCTGGATGCAGAGGATACCGGATCAGATTATGCGTGCATTTCTCAAATTGGTCGGGGTGCAGCAGCCACTTGACTCAGTCACACACGTTTAGGAGAAGCTTAGCAGTCTGACCGCGACACTCAGCGCCAGACATCCTCATTCGTGTTCTGGCCACTGGTGTGCATCCAGCAAGGTGCTCCAGGAGGAGCCTTCAGTCTCAGCTGGGTGAGCTGTGCCAACACAAACTCACAGAGTCACTGCCTCTGTCTCTGCTCTCTGCTCTGCAAGGCTGTCTTACTCTGGGAAACATTCATCCCAGTATAAATTCCCAGTGGATGATTTTGAAGTCAAATAAGAATTTTTAATATAGGCATTCTTTATCTGCTGCTACTCTTGCTCACTGCTGCTTTTTAATTTTCCTTTTATTCAAATTAAATACCTTGTAGTCATTCAGAACCCTGCCTTCTGTTGCCACATCTTCTCGCAGTGAGAGCAGTTAATTAGCTCTTGGCAGGTCTTAGACTCTGAAGAGCCGGGAAGGATGATTTGTAATTGCGCACTGAAGTACAGCAAGTTGCTTCAAATCAACATGGTTGAAAGTCTATTGTTTGGCATTTGTCAATTTCTACATCACCTAGATTTTCATTTATTTGGCAGCAATAGAAAATCGTATTTGTTTCACATTCCTGAAGGTAGAGCCATCATCATTTCTTATGCCAGAACAAAGGAAGACTGTAAAAACCTGAGGAAAACATAAAAAGGAAAATGGGACCTTATGGAAGCAAAAAGCCCCATAAAACCTGAAAAGGGCTTCTCTGTGGAAGACCTGTACCATAAAAGTGATTCTTATTGCTACTGTTACCTTTAAAAGGGTCAAAAATGGGAGACTCAGAAAGAATCTTTCTTATTCATCTCTGCCAGCAAAATGAAGTCCGTTCTTCTTAGATTGGCATCCAGAATCTCCCGGGGGTTTTGAACTTGACATATTTCTCTGATCATTTCTCCTGGTACTTGTCTGCATACACATTATGTGGCAATTTTTGAACATCTCAGTCCTTTCTTAACAGCCTAGCTCAATTTTTACTTTCTTCCAGAGTCCTTTTCCCTACACTACTAATGTTCTCTCCCGCCCGGAGACAGATTTAGCAAATAAAAATGCAGGATGCTCGGGGAAATTTGAATTTCAGATAAATAAGAAATAATGTTTAATATAAGTATATCCCATGCAATATTTAAGATATACTTTTACTAAAAATGTATTCCTTATCTATCTGAAATTCAAGTCTCCCTGTCTGTGTGACCTGTTTTGTTTCAGGTGACCCTGCTTCCTTCTCTGAACTCTTGTGAGATATTTTTGTCCTCATCATTTACTTGTCACCTGGCATTTCCAACCTAGTTTTGTGTTGGTCTTTAGCCAGATTTTGAGTTCCTTAGAAACAGAGAGATGTTCCACTTCCAGTTAGGATACAGAAAGGTCTGAAAGATTTTCATTAATGCAATCAAAAACCAGATCACCAGGCAGATATTCTAACAAAAGAAAATCATAATTTTCCTTAAAGACATTGAAGAATGGTGGGCACAAAGAAATATTAAAGAAGGAAACATTGACGGAAAAGCTGATGGAGCTGAGACCAGTCCCTAAGACTGTGGCCAGGGAGCACAGAGAAGTCATGTGCCAGACAAGGGCAGTCTTTGCTCTGACAAAAAGAAACTAGCAAACAGTAGACAAGTTTATGTTTTGGCCTGTTGTATACAACATTTGAAGCTCAAGGAGCCTAGTAATTCTCTCTTGTAGAAATTTTACTAAATAAACAGATACTGGGAGCTGGGATCAAAAGTATAAAAAGACCTCATGATCTTGTAGCCTGAAAAAAAGACCCAAGCCCTATAGGGGAATGATAATAAATATGACATTATAAGAAACAAATGGTGGCACAATTAAAATGGAGCAAAACCTTTTAAGTGCTAAAAATAAAACTAAACAATGTTATCAACCTAAAATTAATTCTATATACAGCAAAAATATCTTTCAAAAATTAAGGTTAAATGAAAACATTTTCAGATAAATAGAAGATGAGAGAGAAATTGCCACCAGAGTCACACTACCAAAAATGCTAAAGAAAGAGTTTTCCAGGCTGAAGGAATAAAGTACAAGATGGAAATTCAGATCTACACTAAGGAATAAAGAACCCTGATAATGGCAAGTAAATGGGTAAATATAAAAGGTTATTTCTGTTCTAAATTATTTAAAAGTCAATTAAAATTTCTTACAGTATATGTGAAAATATATAAAATATTAATTCAAGGTAGATTGTGATAAGTTAAGGATGAATATTGTAATTCCTAGAGCTATGACCATAAAATTAATAAAAGGAGTCACAGTTAAAAAGCTAGTAGAGAGATAATAAAGCATATTTATTTACCTCCTCCTCCCCCAAAAAAATGTGAAATAGAAGAAACAAAGGGACAAAGAACAGAAGGGATCAAAAAAAAAAAAAGAATAAAAACAATGTGCCCCTCTGTAAATGTCTATCTTTGTCACAAACTAACTTTCATAAATGAATGAGAAAATCACACTTCCAGCTCTGGGAAACCATCCATCCCAGCCCTGTCCTTTGAGGGGCCACCTGTGAGTTTGCTATCAGAGGACTTGGCTGGAGGGCTCCTCCTCTCTGGTCATTTCTGTACTTGACTTTTTTTCTTTAACAGCTCGATTGAAATACAATTCACATGCCATATAGTTCACCCATTTAAAGCGTACAATTCAATGATTTTCAGTATAGTTATAGAGTTTTGTAACCATCATCATAATCTGATTTTAGAATATTTAATGGTAGAATATTTCAACATCACCAAAGAAATCTTATACCAACTAGCCCTTTTGTCCTATCCTCTGTTTGTTAAATTTTAGGATCCAGGGATCCACCCTCAATTCACTGAACCCAGATTCCTGCAGGTAGACTCGAGATACTGGCGTGTGTAACAAGCTCCTGCAGGTAGATTTTGAGAACACTAGTTTGACAGCCACAACAGTAATCCCGCTGTCTTCTAAGCAAATCTGTTTTGCTTTGCCTCTTCATTAGATCCTGAAAGTTCACAAAGATCTCATTGCTCAATGGTGAGCATGATCCCACTGAAATCTGTCGCACACCCAGGATTCCGGCCTTACCCAAGTCCAGAGTCGTGTGCTTTGGATGGGCTCCCCAGGGAGGCACAATCTGGGAACACTACGTAAACACACACTGATCTAAAATAAAAAGATTCTTGCTACAGGATATAAACAAACACTTTCACTAATTAATATAAAGCATCGTAGAGAACATTAGTTAAGAACAAGAGCACTTTAGTGTGATGGGATCAAACTTGAACTTTGGCAAGTTACTCAAACTCGTGGAACCTCCATTCCCCTCTCTGAAATAACATATTGCTCGTGAGGCTGTGATGGGAATATCGTGAACATAAATAAATTATTTGGGAAAATACTCAGCACATAATAGGTCTTTGTGGTGTTAATTATTATAATCTTTATAGTTTATAGCTAGGAATTCAGGTTAAAGTTGTAACAGTGATTTGGAGCACTGCGCTGCTCATTTCCAAGGTCAAGTAAGAAGGCTTCAGTTTATAACCACAGAACTTGTTTCAAGGGAATGTAGTCACTGAGAAATAGATATATGAAAAGGCAGAGGGAAGTGGCAGGATGGTAAATTGTTCATCGTATTCAGGTGGAATTGGGAAAACTTGAGTCCGCACATTTTTGAAACTATTATTGTGGAAGCGGTGACAAAGCCATGTCTTGTTTGCTGTTAAAGAATTGTTAGGAGCATGCACACATTGGGCAGTTAGCATCTGTTTGTTTTCACAGTAATTTAAAAGCTATCATGCCCTCCCCCATATTCAACTTTTTGAGGTAATTTATTATTTTTTTTATTTGACTTCTGCTTGTTCCTGTCTCTCATTTCAGAAATAATGTATTTCCTTTCTCTGACAATCTAAAGGGGTTACAGGAATTTTAAAGTGGATTACTGTGCCCATACAGGGGGAAATGTGAGGCCAGGGAGGACGCTGTCACTTCAGCATGGAAAGAGATGTGGTCTGACTACAAATGCAGAGGCAGCTTTGATTGGGGAAACATAGGAAGGTACAAGAGCAATCAGCGGAAACTATTACAGATCTCCTGGACAGAGGGAAATGTCAGTGCAGGAAATGCTCCTGCAGAGAGATGGGGAGGAAACAGCTGGTGAAAATGTCACAGTATCAATCATGTGGGGAACACACATGGAGCAGAGCCAGGTGGGAGTGCAGGCTCCTTGCCAGGGCTGGAGGGAGGGCGAGGGTGGCCTTAGGTTTGCACACTTCCCCACACCCGCACCTGTATGCTCACACACACACTCACTAACTTGAGTCTTTTAGGGTCCTTTTCCAAGGACAGTGACAACAGCACATCCTTTTTCCAGGGGCAGCGAGAAATGTGAACCTGGTGAGAGAGATAAATGGGGCCGTGGGCTTTCTCTGTGTGGCCAGGGCTGAGGAGCTGGGAGGACAGTGCAGCATAGGTTGTTCTTTTAATAGATTTCATGGCTTTCAAAGGGCACTGTTATTCTCTCTTCCCAGCCACAGAGTCCAGGAAATGACTCCTTCATAGCATGGTTCCTCATAGCCGTTTCTTTTATATTTGCAGAGACAGAGCTTCCTTGGGTGCTAGAAGTAGTACTGCCAGGGGCTGAGGGTGCTGGCTTTGTTGTGTGGAGGGGCTGCTGTAAGGTGTGCATTTCAGGGCCCAGATAGTACCACTGAGGAAGAAAATGAAAAAGAGGGACTCGGCAATAAAGCATTTTGTCACTCTTGTCAAAACGTAATAAACCAGGCAGGAACCCGTGTGGGCATAGGCTGAAAATTGGGGAAAAGAGGAATGGCCTTTTGGGATCTACAGCAGAGAAACGGGCCTACCTAAAAAGTGAGGGAATTAGGGAAACATTAGAAAAATTTTTGGTTTCCAGAGACTAGCTTGAATTTAGGAAACAAACTAACATCTATGAGCTAAAATTAATACATAAATACATATATGACAGGATTATTTTCTCACTTTCTTTTTTTTTCCAAATGTTATGCACAAAGGTCATATGACAGGATTGTTTTTTATCCTACAAAAGCGTGTATAAGACATTCTACTATAAAGACATCTGCACCTGAATGTTTATGGCAGCACAATTCACTATTGCAAGATCATGGAAACAACCCAAGTGTCTGTCAATTCATGAGTGGATAATTAAAATATGGGTGTTGTGGTGTGCTTGCTGGGCACCGAAGAGATTCTTGTCAGGTGCTGCCCCTGCCATGTGGAGCTCACAGTGTAAAGCCTGATTGCATGGACTGAGGAGCAGAAAGGGCCTCCCCTGCTCCTCTTCCAACCCGTTGTTCACATTTCTTACTGTGTTTACTGTTGCCTGCAGGTGCTAGCCTCATAAGAGACCATAAGATGGAGTGTTGCCTTTGATGTGTCATATAGTGGGCATATTAGTTCCTTTCAAATCACATGTTGAAATTTGATCCCCAATATTTGAGGTGGGGCCTGGTGGGAGGTGTTTAGGTCACGGATTCCTAATGAATGGCTTGCTGCTGTCCTCACGGTAATCAATGTGTTCTCTCTCTGTTAGTTCCCCTGAGATCTGATTGTTAAGAAGAACCTGGCACCTTCCTCCCTTTCTGTTTCCTTCCTTCCTCTTGTCATGTGATGCCTGTTCTCTTTCACCTTCTGCCCTGAGTGGAATCTTCCTGAAGTCCTCACCAGAAGCAGATGCTGGCATCATGTTCTTGTATAGCGTATAAAAACATAATCCAAATAAACCTCTTTTCTTTATAAATAATCCAGCCTTGGGTATTCCTTTATTGCAAGGCAGAATGGACTAAAACAATGTGTTACTTAGGCTCATTGTTCATTGGACCCGAGGATTTTGATGATTTATTCCTTGATGTAGAGTGTGTTAGAGGGAAAGTGACTTAAATCATTCTGGATTAATTTTGTTATTAGTATCACTATTATTAGAACTCTAGTTTATTAAGCAATCTCTTGTATCCCAGGTACCCTGACAAGTGCTATATGTACATTTTCTCATTTAACTCACCCCCTCCACCAAACAACCCAGCAACATAGGTGCTGTTATTCAAATTCTACAGGTAAAAAAGCTAATGCAGAGTGAAATCAAGTTGCCCAAACTCATATGGCTTCTAAGTGATGAAGCCTGAATTTGAACCCAGATCAGAGCTCCGAAGACCCTGTGGTCTGTACCAGGTTCGTATTGTCTTGGCTGAGACTACCCCAGCCACCAGTAGGACTGTCAGCAGCATCTTTTCAGGTCTGGGTTCTCCCCAAATTGTTCTTAGTCTTGAGAATAATAAATAAAATTTGGTTCCTGAGAGAAAAGCATTGTCAGGGACTAAGAATGTTCTGGAAACACTGGATGTGCTCAAACAGGGACTTTATTCAGAAATGAGAGAGTAGACAAAAGTTATCTATGATCTCTATGATCCTGGGGATGCAGCTTTTAGGAGAAAAGATAAGGAATGCCACCCCCATGGTCCCCAACTAAATGTCCAGAAGTAAATCAATTTTAGAAATGCTTTTTAACAAGCTTCAATAGTTGCAATGTTGGTCAGCATTTTCCTGCCCCCCACCTCTCCTGGTGGAATTATAAATAACAAAAAAACCAGGGATAAAAGTAAAGGAATAAGAATGAAAAGACCATTAGAGTGATCCCAGCATTTTTTCAGAATATTCTAGAATTTCACTTGATTTTATTTTCAATCGAAGATGCTTTTAAAGCAGCACTTTGTTTTTATATAGCATCTGCCTTCACAGGAGTTTAAGTGGGAATTCAATCACTGCATAGCCACCGTGGTGCACATCGAGTCTCTAGAACTTACTCATCTTACACTGAAGATTTGTACTCTTTGAGCAGTATTCTCCCTTTTCCCCTCCCATGGAAACTAATAATCATCATTCTACTTTCTGATGCTACCACTTTGGCTTCTTTTAGATTTCACATATAACTGAGATCATCTTCTAAGAACACCAATCTCATGTTTTCATGACATAAAAATAGTAACTATGTGAGGATATATTAATTAGTGTAATGTCATTATTTCACAATGTATATATTTATCAAAACATCACATTTTACACCCTAAATATATACAATTTTCATCTGTCACTCAGACCTCAATGAAGCTGGGGGGAAAATATCACCATGTAGTTTACCATGATATGGTGTTTTCTGATTAAGGTTTGGGAAGAAGTAATTAAGTAAGTTAGTAATGTTTGGATAGAGCAATTAGGAGACAGAGAAGAAAAGCGATTTCCGAAAGTCCTAACAAGAAAGAAAAAGCCAGCCCAAGCCATTTTCACAATGGTCCTAGGGAAGGGGTGTCTCAGGGCTGATTGATAAAAGGCCCTGGGTTTTTATTTGAATGGCAATCCAAAATTGTATCCAGAAAATTGTTTCCTGTATAACTTTGGGTCTTTCTCTGAAGGTAGAAACCAAAGTCAAGGACTTATGGAATGCACAGATTAGTGATGAGTGACAGGCCCTGGGGATTGGGGGTGGGGGGGGACATTTTCTCAGTGGCTGCAGAGTGCAGAGTATACAGACAAAATTGAGAGGTGATGAGAATGGAATCATTCCCAAGGACCTAGAAAAAGGCAAGAGAGAGGACCCTGACAGGGAATAACTTGAACCTCGAGAAAACATAAACAGCCTCTCCTTCCTGGGCTGCCAGTTACTGTAAGATCTGGATGGCAGGGAGGGTCATTTAAAAACTTGTTACTGAGCCAAACATGGGTCCCCTCGCCCAGCACAGCAAAGCCAAACACTGACACTGAGATTTGCAGCGAGACAAAGAAAGGCATTTATTGGCCTTGCTTTCTAAGGGCACCAAGCAAGAAGAAAGGGCAGCTAACACTTAAGACCTGAACTCCCTGATGGCTTACAAGCAAGGGTTGTTAAAGGCAGGGTGACAGGTTCTGCAAAGAGAGTGAAGGGCTGGGGAATTTCTGCAACTTCTTTATCTACATATTTTCTGGTTTCAGTCTGTCTGAAGTCTACCATGGCAGCAGTCAGTATTTTCTACCAGGTGGGAGTCCTGGTTTCTAAAAAACAACTCAAGGACATATGTTAAGATGCTATCTTTAGTTTCTATAAAGAACCAAGCATCTTGTGACTCTGACTTACTTGGGTAACTATAGTTTAAGTTCTTATTATCTTCTTGTTTAGTGGGTTATTTATTAATTTCCCTAATTGCTGGTTGGAGGGCTAGCTAGGTGCCTGGAATTTCCCCTAAAGGGGCTCAGACTTTTTCCTTTATCTCCATGCTGTGATTTTTTTCTCTTTATCTCTGTTAGGCAGCGGGTCCCTAGGAGAAGTCCCTGCTCCATCTCAAACTCAACATCTCAACATATAAATATGCTTTTCATATTTATAATCACCATATCAATGTCATTTTGTAGTTAATAATTGACTTTGTTGCATGTAATGTTAAATTCTCCATTGATTAAGATATTCAAATTGTTCAATTTTAATTTCTTTTAACCTAGAGGTTGTTAGTGTAATTGTTCAAAATATCCTCTGCTGCCATTCCTCATCTCATGTTTGATGCTCCAGCAATGCCTGCTGGCTTGTAATTCCTGGCGTGTGCCACGCCACCTCTGTCCTGTACTCTGCTCTCCCTCCCGCCTCCCTCTGTGTAGCTGTCTCGTACTCACCCTTTAAGGCCCCTCCCAGGCGGCACTCCCTCTGAGAAGTCACAGGTGAGATTGTCTTCATCTTATGTGGCATATATGTTCCTGTGCATCACTCTGTCATTGGTCTTACCACAATATGGATTAACTTTCTATTTATTTCTGTCCACCCACCTAAAACTGTGAGCTGCTCGAGGGCTGGGACTAGGTTGGGTTTTTTTTGTTTTGTTTTGTTTTATTTTATTTATTTCAGAATATTACCAGGGTGCAAATGTTTTGGTTACATGGATTGTTTTCGTACTGCTCGAGTCAAAGATATAAGTGTGCCCATCACCCAGATAGTGTACATTGCACCCGTTAGATATGATTTCACCCAGGACTAGGATTTATTTATCTTTCAATCTCCAGCAACTAGCACAGGGATAGGTCCATGGGAGCATTTGGCAAAAGTCCATGATCTAATAACAGATTAATTTAAAAAAAATAGTAAAACTTATAGGAGAGCTTTAAGAAAGGTCATCTAAAAACCAATAGAAATAACACCAAGGCTTTAAAAAAAATAATTCCACCTTCTGCTTATGACTTGGCAGAACATAGTGGACCTTCCATCAAAAAAATCATTGTATGCTTTGAAATACAATTAAATGTTGGGTGTGATAAAATGCTATATTATATAGAAAATTCCAAAGTTGTAAATAGGTTAGGCTCCATGTAATTGAAAATTTCATTTATTTGAACCTCAGAAAGAATTTACTGAGCGGATCTGTGCTCTGAATGGTGGGTAGGTGCACGCACCAGCCCAGGAAATCCTGCGTAGCCTGCAGTGCCGCTGAGCTCTTCTCCCCTGAGAATACTTCTCCGCTGTTTCTCTTCACTCAAACATATTACAGGCCCTGGAGGCCTTGTCAAGAGTCTCTCATCTCCCTGTTGTCACTTTTAGCATGATAATTTCCATCCCTACACAAAACCTTTCTTCTCTGTTATGGTTTTCTAGGCTCCTCTTTTCCCTTCCCTCTGACACACTTCTTTCCTTATGTTTTTTAGTTCTAAAATTAACTTTTATTTCTAAAGAAATAAAGACAGTCAAAACATTATAGAACACATTGAAAGGGCACTGCTGAGTCAGCTTCAAGTGGAGCTGGTGTCTGCAAGGCTGTGAGTCCAAAGGGAGAGGGAAGGTACCTTGTTCTCGGGCTGCTCTGAAGGAAAGAAGAGGCCATCAGAGGACCAGCGACCCCAGACTGGTGCCAGCTAAAGAGCTAATCCCACCAAACCTAGAGAGGGCCATGAGGGGCCGCTGCCCTGAGGAGTTGGACAGCGAGCTCTTGGCACGTCAGGTTGGTGCTCGGGCACAGGTGAGCTGGGCACACGGATGGCAACTTCAGCATTGCCTGCAAGGACCAGCAGATTTTCAGTGGCTGCAGTGGGGAGAGCCAGCCTTTGGCCCCATGAGCCTTTGCGGTAGAGATTGATCACACACGTGCCCAGCATCCTCAGCTAGTGGCACTCTTCCCTGTCACTCCAGCCCTGTGATTGCAGATTTCCCCGCACCGGCTCGGCTGGGTGGGCATCCAGTCACACACACTGATGTCGAAGTTTGACCATTTAATTGATATTACTTTGGTAACATTAGCTGGATTTCTGCACAAGAGTCAAGAGCTGAGCCTGCATTTTCAAGGCTTTGCGTTTTTTTTTTTTTTTTTTTTGAAAGGGGGAGAAGTTGAGAAGGAGAGGTATAGATGTTTGTTTTTATTGTTTTTTTAAAGGATGTTATAAACTGGATTCAGGAGAATTTGAACGAACTCCCACACTGGGCAAGCAACACAGGCAAGCAACATGGGCGAAGAATTGCAGCAGTGATTTGTAAAACAAAGCGGCACTAGAACAGCTTAGATTTTTAATTTTTTACAGGTTACCTTGACCACTTTTGATTAAGAAAACTGTACTTGAACTCAATCCTCCGCTGGAAAAAAAAAGAAAAGAAAACTAGAAAATTAGTTACTGCCAGAAGCAAAAGTCGGGCGGTGGGTGTATCGGTTTTCCAGAGTCCTGCTTTGCAGGGTGCCCAGGTGCACTGCTGGGGTCTCTGCTCACACTCGCAGGAATCCAGCTTGGCCAATTGAAGTCCACAGGTCACTTTTCCCCATATTTCTTTGTAAACTCACCAGCATTCTTACACAATGTTTTTATAATGTTTAGAGTCTTCCTCAGCTCCGTCAGCCTGAAGGGGGCCGCACTAGGCTGGTCACATGTGCCATGGGGGACTGAAGTCTGGTTGGTCTCGGCCCTGACATCTGGTTTTCAGAGCCGATTCCTGGCAGACAGACTTCCCCTCCTCATGGGATGATAGAGCTTTGTTTTAAACGTGTTGTTCGTGGTTCGAATGGGTGCTATGCTGCAGAGTTCACCTGGGTTCCGGAGGTCCCTCATCCTGGGGAGGGTTGTGTGGAACAATAGCCAGTTGCAGAGTCAATAAATTGTCCTCAGCCCTGGGGCTGCAGGAGTTCTCATTCCACATTTGCACATTCTTCAAGCTCTTTCATCAGCCTCCTGCTGGCCTCTGTCTTAGACCAACAGAATCTGCTTTTCCCTATTTCCCACATTTCTAACCTAGGTTCCTGCTTCTTACTCTTTAAAATTGTCCTGTCCTCTCCCTCCCTCTGAGTTCCACCAGGGTCGGGTGCCTGAGTTACCACAGCACTCTTCCAGTTGGTCTCGCTGATTCAACACTCTATCCGTATCTGTCTGTCCACTACCTTGCAGCGTTAGCCAGCACGCCTGTTCACAGACACACCGAGGGAAGGGCCAAGGCAGGGTACTGAGCGACCACCGCAGACAGGCAGATGTGCAGGCGTGGCGCCCCTGTCGGCAGCTCTGTGCTGCTTCCAGGCACTCAGGGCACAGTGGACCTTTCCCAGGCAGCCCTGTGGCCCTCTCTGACTGGCTGCTCCTGCTTTCCTCACTGGACTCACCTCTCTCACTGCCCCCAATCTCCCTGGGGACACTAGTAGCAGGCTCTGGCTCCCTCTTTGTCTATTCCGCCACAGTCCTTCCCTCTTCCCACCCCAACTCCCACACCTGCCACTCATGCGCTCAGGGAGTGTCTGCCCATTTTTCACAGCTATTCAGCTTGAAGGTCTGCGTCTCCATGAAGGCTTCCTTCATCCCCCACTACTTGCACTGCTCCTGCCTTCCACGCTGTGGGGCGTTTGGCCTGTGCAGCTCTGAGTCATGAATATGATTTTTAATGGAGAGGCAGCACAGCATCTTGGTTTGCAGCTGGATTTTCTGGGTTCAAATCTTAAATCCCCACTTGCAAGCTTTCCAATCCAGGACAAGTTGCTTAATTAAAAAAGAAGCACTTTTTTTTATATACAGTGAATGGAAAAATGTACTCTAGATTATCCCTCAGGATAAATACAAATTTCTTCCTTTCCTTCTCATTCTGTATGCTCAGGTGTGCACAGGGACCCAGAGTGGGGGAGCCTTAGGCCATCACTTTCCAATGCAGACACTGCTCTGGCACAAAGAGGTGCACCATGGGGTCTTTGGTCATAGCAAGCCAGGCACAGACTTGCTTGGGCATCAGCAATGGTCCCTCAGGGGCTCCACCCAGGTGTGGACAGGCATTCGCTGATCTGTGGACTTAATGGCAGCAGCCCCTCCCATCCAGCCAGGACAAATAAATTCCTGTACATAGCTCTGTCCTTGGACTTACCACATTATACATTACTTATCTATTTCTGGTGATCCAACAGAAACTGTTTAGTCCCTGACTGGCAGGAGCTATAAAGCCCTGCCTCTCCCAGGGCCACGATCATAACTACCCCATGGTTGGGTAGTTTGTCATAGAGTGTGCAAAGCTCTGATACCTCCTGTTTGTTTGCTGTCCTCACAACATCAAAATGGGGACAAAAACTTTAGAGAGAAAGGTTGGTGATGTTGACAGTGAGATTCCATAAGTAACTCTGAGGTATACATTCTTAAAGTCCATTTTTAAGAGACTTTGGAAAGCTACATAGGCTCTGTATGTACAAGTGCAGGAAAAACATTAGATTATTTCTATTTTTTTCACAATATTTCTTTTTTTATTGAGACACAGTCTCACTCTGTTGCCCAGGTTAGAGTGCAAACTCAAACTCCTGGGCTTAAAGCAATCCTCCTGCCTCATTCTCCTGAGTGGCTAGGACTAGAGGTGTGCACCACAACTCCCAGCTGATTTTTCTGTTATTAGTAGAGATGAGATCTCACTCTTGCTCAGGCTGGTCTCAAACTCTGACCTTAAGCAGTCCACCTGTCTTGGCCTCCCTAGGATTATAGGTGTGAGCCACCGTGCCTGGCCTTCACT
This sequence comes from Mirza zaza, assembly GCA_008750895.1. NCBI lineage: Eukaryota > Metazoa > Chordata > Mammalia > Primates > Cheirogaleidae > Mirza > Mirza zaza. The sequence continues at coordinate 20,187 of VSMD01006057.1, forward strand.
ATATTTCTTATAAATATGTTCAATCTTGTTACAAACCACCCATTCATTTATTCATTCAGTAGATATTTATTGTGTGCCCACTATGTTTGCATAGTCTCCTGCACTTAAAGGTAAGTAATGGAGCTTAAGTTACACATATTTGGGGTCAGCTTTTGCTGGCCTTTTATTCTATGCTGAGAAGTTTGAGCTTTATTCTGTAAGTGTGTGGAGCCAAGAACACAGGGGACTGAGTGAGGCAAAACTTTCTGTCACATAGGTGATTCTGGCAGCAGTGTTGAGGATGGGGTGAAGGGAGAAAGGCTGGGAGCCAGAAGATCAGGTAAGAGGCTGTAGCCGTCTTTCAGGCAGAAGAGACTAAAATCTAAACAGTGCAGTGATCCTGGGAAAACATATTTGAGAGCAATTCTGGAGGCGACTTGAGAGACTGAATGACAGATCAGATATGAATCCTGCAGGGAAGTGTTTTAGCTTCAGTGAGCAGGGGATTGACAATGCACTAACTGAGTTATGAGTAGGGGTGGAGGCAGAGCTGGATGATGACAACAAGCCCATATTAATTAGAAAATAGTTGTAGGCTTTTTAGTTGAATGTACACAGTACGATTAAGGGTTTCAGTTTAGGAGTAAGATTAGAGCTAGAGATAAAAGAAAACCTGGGAAGTTGTAGTTGTATAAGGCTGAGAGAGAGGCTAAAATCACCCTAGATGAACAAAACCAAAGGAAACAATGCTGAGGACAGAGTCATAAGGGCACCAACGTTTATGAAGCAAATTAACATGAGTCAGCAAAGGAGAGAGAGAAAGTCAGACAAGCAGAGAAGCAGATGAGGCTGACAGAGTGGATGCGCTAAGAGAAGGTAGCTCAGATGGTAGACATAGATAAGGGTCAAGAAGGAAAGGTTCCTCACTATGTCATTATCTATCGAACCCAAAGGAGAAAAGGTCTTATAAGGAGTTAATTTATCCATGCTTAGATCAGGATCACAGAGTTTCTTTCTTATATAAAAAAATTCTTTGTGTAATTTTTTTCATCTGAATATTTGGTGCTCAAACAGTTCATGTATTAGATATTTCCCCACTAGAATGTTCCCCCACAATAATTTGAAATATTGCTTGGATGCAAGTTGTATGTCTGGTATGGCTAACCACAAGCTGAGTGTGGCACCTTGGGCACTTGCATTTGATTTTCGACTCGGTAGTATCCTGGACCTAAGGCTGTGTGAAAAAGTAATATCCTTTATTACAGTTTCAGGAACACAAATAGAGAAAACTTCTGACTTACACCCTGTGTTGGAAAAGTGAGGAAGACATTATTAATCTTCCCAAGGCCATTCTCTTGCCATCTTATTACCACTCACAATTGTCCTAAGGCTCAGTAAATGGAAACTGGCAACAACTTAATTCTGCATCCTTTTTCTGAGGAAGGATTGCAAAGAAGAAGAATGGAAGGAGTGGGAAGGAGTATCATTTAAAACAGAGTTGATGCAGTTCTGGAAGAGTCGTTGCTGCTGTTTAATATCTGATGGTGCAACAAATTGGGGGCAAGCACGCAGACAGAAGCAATCAGTCATCACTTGCAGACCCCGCCTGAATCGCACAAGCACTGGATACTTTCATGCCTTTGCTTTCTCTTTCTTTCAGTGGGGCCATTCACTGAAATGCCAGATTCCCTGACCTTGCCAAAGCGAGAGTTCACCATAATCAAAATTAAGGCCCAAAAGTTTAAAATATGACAGAAAGTGTTAACTGCCTTCATTGCACTGAGAACCACCTGCCTCCCAATCTGCTCTAGCACTCACTGGAGATAGTCATCAATGAACTTGAGAGGTCAGAGTAGATTTTCTGACACGCTGGGTTTAGTTTCCAGGATAGCACTGGTATGTTAAGAAACTTAAAGGATTTTTGCTTCCTTCATAATAAGCAAAAATTCCAAATTACGAGGGTCATTCACTGGATAAAGGACTGCATGGCTCATGGATGGCAGTAGTTGGAAAAGCCTTAAAAAAGTATTGCATGCCAAGAGAAAGAGATGAGGGGAATGTGGACACTGATTTTTTTAGGTTGATTTCTAAAATGGAAACTCAATCTTCTTTTTATTTTTAGAGGTTAAGACAGCATTGCATGTTGCAATTCCAACAGTGATGTTATCATGAAGAGGCATGGTTGAATTACTCTGTTGGCCAATGGCTACTTTACTGTCTTAAGGTTTATGTGATACTCTCATTTGAAATTTTATTTTATTCAAGTGTTTTGAATGTCTGCATTGTCAAATATGAACACAAAATACGTGTGAAAATTCAACAAATTATGACAAGGTAAAGGAAATAGTCTAAAGCTATTAATAGTAGTGTCATTCAGTCCCATTATCACCACGTTATCACCACACATCTTGTAAACCTATTACATTGTCTTCATGTTTGTCCATTGTCATTCTTTATAACAGCTGCAGTTAGGCCAGTTTCATTGCCAGCTACAAATTACAAATGGAAATAGAGTTTGGGGTACTATATCAGGAAAATGACAAAGAATAAATCTGTCAAGGAGTCCTGATGTTGTCAATAAATAGGAGAACTTCACTTTTGTAGCTTACTAGATTTCTAGAAAGACAACTGGGCCACTAGGGGCAGGGGGATTTACTGGTCCGTTTCACTATTGGCAATGTTTTACCTTAAAATCGAATTTTTATTTTAATGAGTTGGGCATTGCAGCTTTAAACTGAAACTTTATAAAGTTAGATCACATTGGATGAATAGAATCCAGTGCTGCAATAAATTTGGCAATAACCCAACTAAGCCTTAGCTCACCCTCCTCATATCCCAAAGACACCACCTCCTTGCCTGCTTTTGTGTGTGCACCCACAGAGAATGTCTCAGTGTTCTGCAAGCAGTGCAGATCTCCTCACTTTGGTGCCACTGTAGGTACTGATCTATGTGCTCTGCAGGTATCCTTCCTTTCTCTGCCTTCTTCTGAACTCCCCATCAAGGATGTGCTAAGTGTCAACTCCCCTGTGATTTCACAGAGACTATTATTAACCTTGCCTTAACAATTTATATAATTGCCCTGTTGCCCCACCCACTATTGGCAGCAAATGCACTGAGAGCTCAAATTCTTTCACTTTCATCTTCATATCCCCATTGCCTAGCTGAACGGGTAGCACATCATCTTAATAAGTACTTGCCATGAACAAATCAATATGTGAAGTAATCACTAATGTATGTTGTTATTTTCTGTGAGTCCTGTTCTTTCTGTTCCTTCTGAGGAAGGCTCCTGGTGGAAGTCACCAGTGTGTAGGCCTCCACCAGCCTGGAATCAGTAGAAGGGTGTCAGCAGAAAGGCTAAGGATGTCAGAGGAGGCTGCTACTCATAGAAGAAAAAGAACAATAGACTACTGGGAGCAAAACAAAACCTTTACAAAGCTTGAGATGTTGAGGAATAACTACATACAAGGCCACCTTAATCAGAAAGATAGTTAGCTGGCAGAGCTAAGAATTCAGGGCCTGGAGTCAGTCAGCCCTTCGTTCAAACTTTTGCTCTGCCACTTAGCAACTGTGTGTCCTTAACCTCCATCATAACTATAGCTGCCAACTAATTTTGCTGGGAAAATTCAATGATATTATTGTTCTATTTATTCTATAACAATCATCTATTTGTTTGATTTGAAATTTTAAAGTTAAACACACATTAAGTCTTAAAATGTATTATGCATTCGTAACCAGTAAATTCAAAAATATATCCTCAGATCTTTAAAATTATGTACAAATATAAATATAGAAGCACGTTAACTTCATCGATTATTTCCTATATGTTATTTAAAATGCATCAGAGAATGAATGAAAACTCTTAAAAGTCTCTGAAGGTCTTTGCAGACCTAAGCTCCTCTAAACCTTACTTTTAATATATAGATAATGAAGACTGAAAAAAACAAAACTCTGGTATAGATTCTAAAGAATAACAAATTTAAAAATAACACTTAGCATATTTAAAAGAGCTATGAGTTTGCATTTTATTTTAATTATGCTCTTCACTCATAACAAATATCAATGAGGTAATCAATAAGCCAAGTGTTTAATACACCGAGTTAAGTGTAATTCACATAGTTGTCTGAGACAAAACTTTTTTGCCTTACAAATTGAAGCTAACACTGCCAAGAATAGGCTGTGACATCGAAGATCTGGCTTCCAGTCCAGCTCCATTTTTTCCTTCTGTGTGACTCTAGTCTAGGTAAATCCAAATTATCTGAGACTTGATCTTTTTTCTTTTATAAACTGGGCACAATGAGCTCTTCTCCAATTTTCTCAGCATTGTTTTGAGTATCAGATGATACATAATTTGAAAACATTTAAAGTACTATAGTAAATATTATTTATCTATATTAAAAGTAGTAATAGTAACTCTGGTAGTCTTTTTGGTATGTCAGCTTGGTTAGGTACGGTCCATAGTTATTCAAACGCTAATGGTTTTGAATCATTTTAATAGGAACCTTACTCAGAAGGTCTGGTAGAGAGGAGGGCTATGGAGATTGATAAGAATAAGTACTTGTCCAGAAGTTTAGGGACATAGGAATGTGTCAATTCCTTTGGAATCAAACAGACCTGGATTAGAATCATTACTGATTGCCTGACTCTGGGCAGGTTATTTAAACTTGCTGAAGCTCAATTATAGTACTTTTTAATGTAAATGTGGGATAATAATACCTTTCTTCCAGGGATGTTAAGAGAATTTAGAGATAAATGCATCTGTAGTGCCAACATAAATAAATATTTGATAAATATTAATAGCAGCTGATGTTATCCCCTTGGAACTGTGGATTTTTAACACACTGAACTCTTTCTCATTTTCTGAACTTTTTACTAAGAACCAATACTGATGAACAAACATCTTTGATACTGGTAATTGTTTACTGTTTATAGACACTCACATATTCCCTAGCTATTGTGCTACAAGAAAGGAGAATTAGTAAATTCCTAAAGAAAAGTCATCACATCAAGCTTCCCAAATTGTGCACAAATATTTATTATAGATCTTACCATACTTCTTCCTAAGCCCCTCCACCGGCAATGTATAGTTTTCTCCACGTCATCATAAGACACTTCAAATTACAGATACGTGGTGAATTAGATCCTACAGGCCAATAATTAGCTATTGTTCTAGCCTTTGACTGTGTGATCTCCTTTGTTAATTTATTTAGATCACTTTTTGACTCCTACCTATTCATAAGTCAGATTTATTAGAAGTAACAGAGTATAGGAACTTCTTTTGCTCTCTCAAACTATTATCTGTAATCTTTTGAAAAACTTTGCTATGTTTTTCTTCTAGACTTTCCTCCTTTCTTTATTTATTGATAAACACAAATAGTGAAATCCAAGGAGTTGATAGCAAAGACAGAGATCAGTAGTTCACTGTAGCCTAAATCAAATTTTAAAAGCATGGAAAATTATGTAAACAGAGGAGGAAGAGCAGGTGTCCTGCTATGAGAAGGTGAGGATGGTGGAGATAATTCCATCTTGGACATGAAGTCTTATTTGAGTGACTGTAGGAAATAAAAGTCTAGATTAAATGGCATTATCTGAGCATTATCAGCATATCCTGGATGAGTTAGGGAGAGCTTCTAGAGTGGGAGAGGAAGACTGAGAGTGGAACCCTAGAGAGCACCAAATATTAAGCTACAGAAAGAGAAAGAGAAGTCAATGAAGAAGGTCAAAAGAACAGTTGAAAAAACATGACTGTTTCAAAGAGTGTAATTTCAGTAATGTGTTACTCCTGAGAGAATGAGTCAAGAAAACTGAGGACCAAAATTACCCATTAGATTTATCAATCGATCAATCACCAGTAACCTTAATGAGAAGCTGGATTGCTTGAGTCAATGAATAGCTTGAGTCAAGCATGGCAGGTGAAGAATGGTCATAGCAAATTGGAGGAAGCTTTTTCAAGAAGTTTTGTTAAGAAGGAAAGAATAAAGAAAGGACCATATCAGGGAATTTAGTAGACCTTAGTGGACCGTGGTGGTGTTCAACAAAATGTACTATGCAGTTGTTATTCTCCAGAAGTGAAGAGTGCAGTGTTTATTTAGTAAGTGTAGCATTGGAATCTGAGACCATTTGGTCTTGGTGGTATGCCTGAATTACCTGTGAAACTTTGTAAATACAGATGCCCAAGTTTCACCTCAAACCTACTGAAGTAATATCTCAGAGGTAGATTCAGTCTTCCTTGGTTCTGGTTTTCTCTTATCTTACCAGGTACTGTATCTACTGCCCATGCCCTACCATATTGAATTGTTTTCTTCTTTATGTCAGAGCTAACATACTAATTGCAAGATGGTACCCAACTCTGTCTGCAATTGCTCAAATTTTAGTCTGAACACATATCTTTCCAGCTATGGTTCTATTGTAGTAATTAGTTCAAATGTTCTGACTTGTTACTTCACAAATCTGTGAAAATGTCAGAAATACAATTTTCTACCAATTTTGTAATTATGCTTTTTGCAGCTGCATGTGAATAACAGAAAACACTATCCATAATTTAATTGGTAGCAATTTGAAGGGAAAGAACAAAGTCTGTTCTAAGGGCTACTAGAACCTCTTCCCCTCCATTATCAGAAGCCCTTTCTTCTAGGGTTACTTCCTCTTTCTCATGATCCATCATCATTTTTAGCTGCAGAAGCTGTGGTTAAAACTGTTTGCTCACTGCACTGCAGATTTACTTTAATTACATCATGCCTAATTACATGTAGGCTATATGACTCATCATTAAATAGTTTTTAATCAAAAATTAAGAATAGATTTGAATGAGGTTTTAAAATTACTAGAATGAGAATATGGTTATATAGTCAGAAAAATGAGAATTATACTAGCAACAGGAAAGGGAACATATAGCTAAGAACTAGAAATAAATTAGTAAATGAGTGCAGGATATGAATTAATTGTTTAAAACAGCACCATGTTTGAGAATTACACAATCTCTTTTGCACACATCTCTTCAGGGCAACATTGTTTTTTTTTCCCCAAGAAATTCATTGGTCAATGGTGCAACTGTTATGGAGGATACATACAAAAGTGGAACTGCTGGCTTCTCTTGGGAAACAATGAGATAGAGAATATATGTAAAAACTATGTAAAAATTATATTTCTATGGGACCAAAAGGATCTTAGAGATTTCTTTTTTTTATTAAGCCTCTAGCAGTCTGTCTCTTTTTTTTTTGTTTTTTCTTTTTTTTTCTTTTTCTGAGACAGTCTCTTACTCTGTTGCCTAGGCTAGAGTGCCATGGCGTCCGCCTAGCTCACAGCAACCTCAAACTCCCGGGCTCAAGCAATCCTTCTGCCTCAGCCTCTGGAGTAGCCGAGACTACAGGCATGTGCCACCATGCCTTATTTTTAGTTAGCTAATTAATTTATTTCTATTTTTAGTAGAGACAGGGTCTCCCTCTTGCTCAGGTTGGTTTCAAACTCCTGATCTTGAGCGATCCTCCCACCCCAGCCTCCCAGAGTGCTAGGTTTACAAGTGTGAGCCACCATGCCCAGCCCTGAGATTTCTTTTTTAATAAATGAAAAAGAAAAAAGAAACCTGAACTATAGAGAGTTAACTGAAAAATATGGATATTTTAAACTATGATTTATTGACTTATCTTGTATTGTGCTAAGCCATTTACCCACATTACCTAATCTAGTATCTCAAACAATTATATGAACTAAGAGTCTTAACTTTTGAATAAGAGAACTGACATTCACAGGGGTTAGGTAACTTGCCCAAAGTCACACAACTAATAAGTTAATCCAAGGGTTGACTTCCAAGCTTGTTCCTTCCCACCGGAAAACTCCTCCACAGTGGAGCCCCACCTGTGCCAAGCCCAGTGCAGTACTCTCTTCACAGCATATTTACACCACGGCTTGTGCCCACTCAATTGCCTAAGCAAGAAATTTTGAGTACAGTAACTGGGCACTGAGTTTTTAGGCAACTTTTATGTGCAGTTGTAATAATAATTTGTGTTTAGATACTTTTATTAAGATCATCATGCCCTACTAATTTAACAGCTTTTAGTGATGTGCATCACAGCCTATTAATTTAACAGCTTTTAATGATGTGCTTACTGTTTATAATATCTAAACGTAAAAGGAAAGGCAGGATATTATAAATGCACACAAGAAGAAATAAGCTATTTTAAATAGACTACTAATGAGGCTCCACTTATATTGCCTTCTAATCTACATGAAAAACTGAGATAGCCAACATTCTTGCTGTAGCTCTACTATTAATATATGGGGGAAAGTCACATGCTTTAATAATTCCCATGAGTCCCCGGTCTCCACTTTAATCTTATGGGAATAATGTTGAAAGTACTGGGTATTGTGGCTTGTCCAGAGTACTCTTGCTAGGTTATCAGGAACTGAGAGAGTTCCTACAGAAAGAGCAGCACTACAGAAAAAGGAGTGGGGTGGATCTCTTATCTTCCTCACTAATTCTGACTGACACAAAAAACTGCTGCAATAAGTCTAATAGGAAATCACTGTAGTGTTGTTTGTTCAAAGCTTAAACTCATGACCTATTTATTTATTTATTCATCTATGCATTTATTCAACAGACTTCATGACTGAGATAATATGAAGAGGAGGTTTCAATGGAGTCAGGGAATATGGGAAGAGTTCTGAAAGGCTACTTAAAACCCACTTTCAAAGAAGCAGAGCTGAAGCATATTGTGTAACATGATTAGAGTAGATTGGACTGACTTTAGCTTCACTTTCAGCAAAAGTTTCATTTGCTCTGCATTGTTTACACAATTAGTTCTTAGCAGGAATGTTTTAGCTTCAGCCTGTGGCCTCCTATTTTCCTGCCTCCTTCCTGGTACAGCGATTCTCTCCTATCTTAATAACTACAACAGCTATGCTCTGCTTAATGGATATGAGCTTTAGAGAATGGTGTCATTTCTGAACATTTAATGAGTTTCACAATTAAAAAGGCATTGAAGTTCAAGGTCCTAAAAAAAAAAAAAAAAGACACTTCCCTAATGATATGGCTGCCATTTGAAAGAGTTGATAATCTGGAAAGAAGTTGTTTCTTCTGTTTTAAGGCTAAATTTTTGTTTCTTACCTTAACAAAATTTGAAGTATTTGATATACTTTTTGATTGCTATTAAAAACAATCAAAATGTATACTTTTATAATGTTTAATTATAACAATACAGAATTAAGGGAAAGAATGAAAATGAAATTTTAGAAACATGAAATAAACACAGACTGCCTCAGTTGTAGACTTAGAAAATAAGTGATAATAGAAGATAGGATATATGCTGTCCTAGCAATAAAAACAAATAATGATAATTGAAACAGTGTTCTGTGAAACATGTGAGGTATGTGAGCAGTGACTTCTCTGTGGTCCTTGAATTTTCTTTTTCTTTTTTATTTGTACAAATTTATGGTGTACGTGTGAAATTTTCTTACATGTATATAATGCATAATGATTAAGTCAGAGTATTTAGAGTGTCCATCATGTAAGTCCAACACATTTTTGCTAACCCTGGTCATCCTACTCTCCTATCAAACATGGAATTTTCTTATCAAGAGTCATAGAAGTATTTATTAATTAGCAGAGTCATAGAAGTATTTATTAATTTAGAATAAACTCTTACTATGGGGGTAGACAATGATCTGTTAATCCTATTACTTACTTCCTACCTCCAAGTTCCTACTTGGTTCCAGACCAATTTTCAATAGAGACACCCTAGAGAATTTTGTTCTATTTCCCAGAGGCTGATTCACCTGAGAGAGGATCCAAATCCCTGACCAAAGTAGAATGGGAGCCAAATTTGAACCTGGGGGTGAAGTCCAAGAGTCCTGCACTGAGCTGTCAGGTCTTTGACATTGATGCCTCTGGGTATTAATCACTCTCTGGGTTCTCAGCCTTACGGAATTAAGTTTATTATTTTCTGCAGCCTGAGTTTCTGGCATTGCCAACTTGTGTTTATTAACTATAAAAACCTCAAGATTAACGTCAGTAAACTGATGGCACCTACTATTGAAGTGACTGAGTGGTTAAGGGGAAAGTGGCTAAGCATGACTACTTAGCATTCATGGATTCAAATCCTCTCTTGTTACTTAGGGTTTTAATCTTTGGTTTTTAAGAAGATAAAAGATATGTGCGTGTGTTTACAAATGGTTGTGTTTGTAGACTACCATCACATTACAGGTAAGGAAGGCTGGTTGATTCAAGCCTTTGGATTGGATGAATTAAAAATGATATTCAGCCAGGGTTGTTAGGGCAGCACATTGTAAAACAAGATGTCTGGTGGCTTTGTCAAAGAAAGTGACATGAAAAGATAGCAGATTGCAACACTTGGTGAGCAGAACAGAATTGGTCTCAGAGTGGTTTATTTTTATAGTTTCCAATTTCTGGTCTACTTTATTCAACACCACTGTAAACATTCTCTAAGGTAGTCGTTTTTTTCTCTTTAGACTCCCCCACCGAAATGTAAATTTTTAAATTTGATTAAGACTATCCATCATCTGCTTTTTCTTCATGTCATTCCCTATGTCCACCTTCACTCTCTCTGACACATACAGCACAATACAGCTTCAACTTAGTTATATTACTCTGTATAAGTAAGTGCTGTGCCAGTTCCCACACTCTACTGTCACACGCAACCTGCCACATGTCCCTTGTGATGTTGGCAGAAGCACAGGAAACAAGGCAAGCACATTTTAAGCCTCTGCTTTGATCACATCTACTATAATCTTGTTGGAACCAAAAAGTTACAAGGCAAAGGTCCCGGATACATGATGAATAGAGAATTGGGGCCAATAATCCAATCAACCAAGTGATACTTGTCTTTTCTTCCATTCAACCTGTATCACTATATACTAGGACTTGGGCCTATATCCACAAGCAGGACAGAGTCTGAGACCCCAATGGGGAAGACCCATGCAAAGCAACCAGAATACGCATGTGATCATTACTGTGTTAAGTCCTTTCTTACCACACACTATTCCTTTTTTTCTGAACTATCCTTCACTTTTGAAACCACTTATTTGTATCTATTAATAATAATAGTTTCAAGACTGACTCAAATGTTACCTTCTGTGTAAGTTGATTTCCATCTGTAATCCACTTTACTCCATGTTCTCTCACTTTTCTTAATTTGGATTCTCTACTGCCCGGAAGGGTTTCCTTGTTGATACAGAGTTCTGTAGTAGTTGCCAGGTTGTGCCATGTGTCTGGTCTGAACATAACTAAAATGGAGTAAAAGTGCACTAGAACAAGGCACAGACTGCCCTGAGTGTGAAAGGTAGTCTCTGGGCCATACTGAGGCCTTGGTAAAAGTGTCACACTCTTTGGAGACAGACTGTATTTTCTGTTCTTTTTACTGCCTGTCTAGTCCAGAATGCTATTGAATAATTCTCAAAACCAACTCTGCAATACTCATGGTATCTCAGATTTATTAGAGAGGTATTTCACTGAAGTTCTCCAAACAAAGCTAAATTTTATTTATGTTAATTTAGCAGAAAATTATGTTTTATATGGCACTGAGGAAGGGAAATAAAGGGGCAAAAGATATAGCATCATATCTCCTAAGGGGTTGAAAGTCACTGTAAACAGGTGCTTTAATCAAGGTTAGTTAGTGACAGGATTATATATTCCCCTTTATTAACAGTTTAGGGAGTATATTTTTTAAGGATGGAATTTAGCCATCTCGCTAACAAAACCTTGAAATTTGATATAAACAAGGACTGCAGAAAGAATGCAGTAGCCAGGTTATTTTTTCTTTGTCTTTGTCTTTTTTCTTTTCTTTTCTTCTCTCTCTCTCTCTCTCTCTCTCTCTCTCTCTCTCTCTCTCTCTTTCTTTTGTTTTTGTGCATGTGTATGTGTGTCTTTTCAGTGCAAAGTTTTTTCATTTCACCAATTATACTTTTTTATTATGTCTTGTCATGGTTGAAGTACCTTCTAAGAACTGATAACAAGAGGAGAGAATTTATGATTTATGATTTATTTTAAGAGGAAGATCAGATTAAAGAGGTATTAGAGAGGTCAGCATTTAAGGTTGAAACCAGCTTCAGTGAATCATGGCACATGAGCCTGTAGTGCTTGCCATGGAGCAGGGGGCTTTCAATAGCAAACCACCAGAGAGCTCTACCATCCTCAATCCCAGTATTTTGTATTCGAGCAATCTGAGATCCAGAGAAGCTAAATATGCTGTTTCAAAGCACGCAGTAAGCCGGTGCTAGAGCCTGGATTTGAACCCAAATATTCTGTTTCTAATCTTGAGTTCCTTGAGTCTTCTCAGCTTTCTTGGAGATTTATTTCAGCAGTTGGAAGCTTTAGATAATGGCATCCTGTCTTCCTTAATCAAGGACAAAGGCTACATGGATTTAAATCCCAGGAAAAAAAAATCAGACTTTATTCTTAAAAAAAAAAAAAAATCAGAAAACAATTATATGTGAGCCTGTGACACCACATATAGGTGGGGTGGACTGAGGAGAGTCGCTCAACAGTGGGGGAGGGCTTCATCAAGGAAATGACACCTTAATAGGACCTTGAAGAGTAGGCTGTGTGTGACGGCAGTGTGGAAGGGGATGGGTGTGGACAGGGAGGGGCAGGGATTTGGCTGGGAGAAACAGAACGGGGAAGGCAGAAGGCTCCAGGGCAGCAGGAGGGGAATGCGGCTGGATCAGGGTTCAATTGGACAGCTGTGGGACCCAGCCTCTTGGGAGGAGAGCTGGGGGTTGCTACACCAGATGTGATTGCTAAACAACAGCAAAACACTTCAGTTTTTCAGAAAATTTTCAGAATATATCCATTATTGTCTGATTATGCTCATTGTAGTCACAGACATATTCTTACACATTTCTTTTTTCTAGTTATTCCATTTATGTTATTATGTTTAACATATTTCCAGCTGGATTGAGTTGTGAATTTTGGAAAGGTGAATCATTTATAATATAGCCATATTATTCCCAAAGCTGCCAGTATTGTTTTATGAATATATTATACAAATATATTGAATATATGAAAGAATGGGAGGTAGAGGAAGAAATCATACCCTGATTATGCATGAGGGGCTGTTGGGGGCCTCATCCCCCACCACCCTAAATTCTTCAAAGGGTGATTTCTCTTCTCTTCTCCTCTCCTCTCCTCTCTTATCTCTTTCTTTTTTTAAAATCACTCTTCTAGGAACAGAGTAATCTAGGATGCAACATTGACTTTGTTCCTGCTGGTCTTTCACTTGGGGGGCTGGTACTCTTTGCTAGCTTTCATTTGCTTTCTCAATTCCCTTCGAATTACAGAACTTTCTATTTGCTCACATCTTTTCCTGATCTCCTTACTTCTCACATTTGCTGCTGACTCCAAAGCTTCTGTTGCTCTTACTGTTCCTCTTATGGACTCAAACTGTATTCTACTCTCTTTACCCTCTATGTCTAGCCATTATGCAAACTATGTGCTATCACTATTGTGTATTCTGTGACAATGTAGGCTTGATCAAACAGCTTGCAACATTCACAATTATTCTCCCTTTGGTACCCTAAATGTTTGCTTTATGATGACTCACTTAAAAGCTGAAATCAATTCTTATAACAAATGTAAGCCACTGGGCTTACATTTCCTGTGTGTAAGTATTCAAATCAGTGCTACTATATGTATACAAAATAAAATCATAAGCTTGAGTGATTATTCTTGGTATTTACCAACAACATAACTATGCTAAGTGATGAGTCATGTCTGGGATATAGCAGGTATCCATTTTTCTCAGTGGATGCATTTTAAATGCCAACAGAATTTAGTTGGATATTATGTTTAAGTCAAAGAGGGTTTAAGTGATCCCAATTTTCCAATTGTACTAGAGAGCTGCCCACCATGTGGCAACCCATGCAGTCACAACAGATGGTCATCAAAGAGGTTGGGCTTAGCACTAAGGGCTTATCCCTGGCACTGTTGCTATATAATCTGCCAGGACATAAAGGAAAATGGTCCCTTTTTCATATATTCATTCTTCTCTCTTCACTGCCTTCTTATATTCAATTGAGCTTTCTTATAGACATTAAAATATAACATATAGAAAAAAATACTTCATCTTGATTCTCCATATCTTTTTCTTCTCTGTCCTATCTTCAGTCTTCCTGTCATCCTAAATGTTATGAAGAACAGACTTCACATCTTCACTACTCATCAACACCCAACCCTACGGTCTGGCTTCTGGTTCTACCAATACCTGTTGATGGACATGATGCTGCCCTTTCAGCGTCCTTGATGGATTTCCTACTGTAAAAATCCATTGGCCATTCTCCCAGTTCTCACACACATGTAATTTTCCAGAGTTGACCACCCATTCCCTCCTGACATGCTGCTCCTTGACTTCTATGGCAGTACATTCTTTTATTTCTTGCTTCTCATTCTTCTTCTCTGTTTCCACTTCTCATTTCTCTTTCTCCACCTATCCTTTAAGTGTAAAATTCTTGGTCTTCTCTGTTCTCACATGTTCTCCATAAATGACCTCAGACACATCCCCAGACATCATCTACTCACAGACAATTTGGAATCTATGTTGTATACACAAATTATTCTCTTAGGCACCACATGCACACATGCAGCTGTTGCTCGGCTTGAGCGTCCTTTTGGACTTTCAAATTCCATGTGTCCAAAGTGCAAATTGGTTTTGATGGGCAGCACAAGAGCATGGTCTTTGTACGGGACAGACCAGACTTAGATCTCTAGCTCTTAGTTACTACAGGACCTTGGAGAAGATACTTAAATTTTTGCATAGCTATGAAATGAAGGTTGTAAAACCTACTTTGCAGAACTGTGAACATAAAATATCTGAAATGAAATCTGGCAAATGGTTGTCATTCCATACATAAAATATGTTCTGCTTTATTACCTTCTCTTCAATACATCTTCCTCCTGTTGTGTTCCCATTGCCTTTAACCACATCATCATATCACAGTCGTTTTCTCTTCCCTTCTATCCCAATCCTCACATCCAATCACTCATCATGTCATGTTGATTCTGCTTCTGTAGGTGCTACTGAATTCATCCCCAGCTATCTATGTTTTGTTCCTTACTATTTGTTCTCTGAATTGTAGCAATAACATTCAAATTGATTTCTCTGCTTTCAGTTTCCCATCTCTCCAAACCATCCATTATATCATCAACTGAGTTTTGCTCTGGTTTTATTTTCTCGAAACACAGAATTAATCAAATTGGTCTTCTTAAAACCCTTCAGTAGCTCCCTGTGGCCTATAGCATAATGCCATAATCCCTTTGCTTGGCTGCCAATGTCCTTTATGGTCTTATCCCTACTGTCTTTCCAGATTGTTCTCCCACAACTTCTCTTGTGAACTTTCTGCTCTAGTTATACCAGATTCCTCAGTGTCCTCCAAACAAACTACCCAGGTTAATGACATTATTTCACATTAGAATTCTCTTATTCCCTGAACAAAAACAGGTCAATTACTTTTGGTGACTTCTTTTTGGTCCCTGCAATACTTACTTGAATCTCTGTTTAGTGTTTTTTCATTCTGTATTCTATTGTAGTTAGTATGCAAGTGTTCTTTTTCCCCACGAGCTAAATCCTTTGAGATCAGACATGATAAATGCAATAAAGCCAGTAGAAAAGAAATTAAAATGGTAAGAGAAGAAATGAGAAAAGTAATTATGCCAACAACAAGGTCAATACAACAATAAGGGCAATTATTCCAGCTACGCACAAAACCTAGCTCTGAACCTCTTATTAGCCAAGATTTAGTCATTAATTCATTTGCTTCACAAATAATTTTTGGGTGAATCCCTTGTGCCTAGCACTAGGTATTCAAAGACAACTAGAAATAAGACAGGTCTGGCTCCTACTCACAAAGAATTTATGGAAATATACTGTATACTTCAAAGAATCCTAGAGAAATATATACCACAGTTCATCATGAGAAACAAAATTTTCCTGGTACTAAAGTTTGAGAAAAGTTTCCCATTTGGAACATTACATAAGATATATTGAGTAAAATGATGGATAAGGTCCTCAGTAATGGTCTTATAATAAAAGTAGACAGGTCCTATAATAAATTGTTTATATGACTGTCAATTAAGGCATAGCATTATAAAATAATTCATATCCCCACTATACAGAATGCCTTTATATAGTAGGGAGTTTCTAAATGGTTGTAGAAAGCAAACACCATCATCTGAGTTTTTTAGTCTTTTTATCAAATATAGATAGATTCATATCAAATAGTATCATTGACATATTAATCCAAATGTCTTTGTACAGTTTGTACATATTTATTTGAGATGTTGGTACCAAGGAACCCATGTCTGACAGCTGATAGGTATTAGTTGACAATTGCTACTATAACAAAATAAATCACATAAAATAACAATATTGATTATCTTATAGTTCAATAGGTTAGAAGTTCCATATTGTTCTCACTAAGCTAAAATCAAGGTGCTGGTAGGTCCAGATTCCTTTATGGAAACTTTAGGGTAGAATCTCTTTCCCTCCTTTTCTAGCTTTGAGAGGCCACCCGTGTACCTTGCCTTAAGGACTTTTCCTCCATCTTTTATGCCAGTAATGTTTCATCTCTCCGATTATTACTACATAGTCACATCTCCCTCTGACTGCAACTAGAAAAGATCCTCTGCTTTGCTAAGGACTGATTAGACTGAGTGCAGCTAGATGATCCAGGATAACCTCCCCATATCAGGGTCCTTAACTTCATCACATCTGCAAAGTCTCCTTTGTTAAATATGGCAACATATTCACAGATTTCAGATAAGAAGACATTCGAGGGGGGGCAATTATTCCATCTGCCACACCATCTTACTGACAGGTTCTAATTTACAATAGAGACTATGAATTCCCAAGTACTCATTCAAAGGAGCAAATTACAGGATGTAATTTTACACCCTTTCCCTAAAACAACAACAAAAGTTATGGTTCCTTAGAATACATAGATAATTGTGTAGGGTTATATGTGTATGTGTGACTCAGGATGTGTGCCTTTTCTTCTGCTTTTGTAAGGTTAGACTTTGGAATCAGAAGAGGGTGTCTAGGGGTGACCAGGTCAGAATCCACTGCCTTTACGTGGAACATTTGTGGTCCCTGTCTCCCTTTCTTTCTAATGCTTTATATTTCTCAACACCTGATAAAGAATTGACAGTGGATTAAAAACATGTATTCCATTTCTTTGGAGCAAAATGAAGCAATAAAAATATCTACCAACCCTGGGAAGCTCTTGCATAAATGACTGGTAAACATTGTTAATGTAAATTGGTTTTGATTGTGAACATTCTGCTTATGTGATCTTCTGAATAAAGATAATTTTGCACTGTGTGAATAATTTCTCTTTGTTTTCCAAATTGTATGAGTGGTTAGAAAAAATATTTGTATTATGTGTCTGTCAGCTTCACTATACAAAATTGAAATAATCTTGGAAATTGTGACTACAACCAGATGGATGAAGATTTCTGATTTGAGTCTGGAATGTGAACAAAGCATAAAATGCTGCTTGTGGATTATGAGTTATTTATTGGGACTTAACTAAGACCAATGTAATCAGTACCCCAGCAACTATGTAGTTCTGCACACAGCAGGCACTCAATAAATGCTTATTATTTGAGTAAGAGCATCATAATTTATTTTTCTCCCTAGTAGATAGCTGTCTGCCCTCTTCCCACTCAGTGTCTCATACTACAGTTGTCAACCCCATTAATAAATTTAGCACCCACTCCCCAATTCCTTGCATCGTTTTGGGGAATGACAGATCTGAGGCTTTCTGTTCAATGCTATATTATCCCAGAAATGTTATAATTATACTCTGTTAATTGAAAACCATAAAGTTGCCACCATTTCTTTTTCTCTGTCTTTTTTTTAAAAAATGGTGTCCCAGGATGGATGAAAAAGACATGGTTAATGGCCGGGCGCGGTGGCTCAAGCCTGTAATCCTAGCTCTCTGGGAGGCCGAGGTGGGCGGATCCTTTGAGTTCAGGAGTTCGAGACCAGCCTGAGCAAGAGCGAGACAACATCTCTACTATAAATAGAAAGAAATTAATTGGCCAACTAATATATATAGAAAAAATTCGCCGGGCATGGTGGCACATGCCTGTAGTCCCAGCTACTTGGGAGGCTGAGGCAGCAAGATTGCTTGAGCCCAGGAGTTTGAGGTTGCTGTGAGCTAGGCTGACGCCACGGCACTCACTCTAGCCTGGGCAATAAAGTGAGACTCTATCTCAAAAAAAAAAAAAAAAAAAGACATGGTTAATATGACTCTCTCTTCCTTTCTGTTGCAAACTTGCTTCCACAGTTGGAAGAAATTATTCAGCAGATTAAAAGCCTTTCCTTGTGGGATCTTTAAAAGAAGTGATGCCTGTACTAGGCCATCCATTGCAAGGGCCAATGACAGAGCAAGGGCTTGCAGATAGGAGGCGGAAAAAGAGGCCTGGGCTGAGATTGGATCAGGTGACCTTTGAAGAGCTCCTACTAGCTCATGCACTGGCGCCTGAAAGAGTGTTTTAGTTCCACAGTATAAAATGCACTGGAAAACATCATGGTGTGTCGTTTTTCAGGCTCATCAGAAACAGACATCTGTCAAATGTAGTGATTGGGCTTCCTAAGGGAAGATAGTATGTTATTACTTGTATGAAGTAATTCTTTATATGCCCCTCTCCCTAGATAGCCATTGAAAGCTGTTTGCTAGGCTGGGAAGAAAGTAGGTCTGTGGAAACCTGGGGAGAATCTGATTAGAGCAGTGATATCTCCTTGCAAATGCAGAGGGAGCGTGAGGGAGAGGAAGGCAGCCCTTTCAGAGGGAAGGCTGAGCCTTCACAACCAGAGAACTGCAGTTTCCCTGTTTTTAGCCATTTGCTTTAGTCCCATTCTTGCCACCTGCCTCCTTGTACATTAGTTTTTGGATCTTCTTTTCACTGTGCTGCTCACTCGAGCCAAGTCACAGCCATCAGCTTCCCTCTGCTACACATCACAGTAGCTTCATCCACCATCACATTGGGCTGTGGCTTCTGTGACAAAAGTCGGAGCCCCAAGCCCCTTGTTGGCTGAGCACCAGATAGACATGCCTATGTGATCTGCCTACCTGGTTTGTTGGGAGGACCCGTTAAAATAATGTGTTTTCCCTGTGTAGCCAGCTCCAAAGTGCTCTTCCAGGGTAACACAATCAATCTTCTGCAAAAATGGTGATTTAATTCTCACTGTCCTCACCTCTCAGCTGAGCCCTTGTGTTCAAATGAGTTTTATTATTGGTTTTCTTTCAGAATAGAGATGTTTCAGCGTGGCATTCAATGAGTGTTTTTAAGTTAAAATTTATTGAAGTATAACATACTTTCAGAAATATGCACCAATCACAAGTGTACAGTTGAATGAATTTTAACAAAGTAAATTCACCCAAGTAATAAACACCCACATCAAGCAATAGAACATTCCCATTGCCAGTGCCATTACCATTGTCCCTTCTCAATTCAATAGGCTTTCAAAGCAGGGCTTTTAGGGATCCATAGACTTCTTTCCACAATCATCTGTGGTTCCCCCAAAGTAAGCACAGCTGTCTTTCGTGAGGAAGTGGCTTTCTCTACAAGGTCTGGCCTGCAGTCTTACTGGGAGAGCAAAAAAATAAAAAAATACCCAGAACAAGTGAAGGACAATTACAGAATTGCACCCCAGTGTGTGCTAGATCAGGATGAACTCTACATGTGAGAACTAAGACTACTCCAAGAGGGTAGAATATGAGAGTGCAAGAGGTGTTTTTCAAGGAAACTTTTGTCAAAGCCTAAAAAAGGCATTTATAGAGACCTGTCTTCCTCTTGTCATTCACCTACCTCACTTCATCATTTGCACCCCTGACCCTATTTTCCTGTCCCATAGTAACATTTGCCGCTTATCACACCATCTGCCCAGGGGAACCGTCCTGTCCAGTGAGATCTGTGCCTATGTTCTGCTCCTCCTTTATCTGCTGCCTTTACTCATTTCTGAGCTCCTCCTGTATGCTCCCTCCCTTTATGGCCAACATAGCATGGCCCTGACTTAACAAAACATCCTTGGGTTGGTATTTCTGATCTTTGAGCTATCAAGGAAATGCAGGAGTGGCATCCTCGACTCTAAACACCATGAGCATCAAAGTGCCAAGAGTATGTTGTGATCACTAAATTGCCACAAGACAGGAGCCCACAATTCCAGGAGCACACCGTTTACTAGGAAGCAGGGTCTGAAGTTGCTGTGAACTCTTTCCTCTGACTTTGACTCTTCTACTAGGGTTGTTCTTTCTTGTCCTAACTCTTCTAAATCTTATATTGTCTATGTTTCTTTATTACTAGCCTCATTTATATTGAGACTTTTTATTTATTTTTTTTATTTTTTATTTTATTTATTTTTTTTAATTTCAGCATATTATGGGGGTACAGATTTTAAGGTTTCAATAAATGCCCTTTCCCCCCCTCCCCCCACAAGTCTGAGTTTCCAGCATGACCATCCCCCAGATGGTGAACATCTCACTCATTATGTATGTATATACCCGCCCTCCTCCCCCCTCCCCCCTGCCCAATACCCTATTACTGTAGTACCTATGTGTCCACTTAGGTGCTGCTCAGTTAATACCAGTTTGCTGGTGAATATATGTGGTGCTTGTCTTTCCATTCTTGGGATACTTCACTTAGTAGTATGGGTTCCAGCTCTAACCAGGAAAATATAAGATGTGCTATATCACCATTGTTTCTTAGAGCTGAATAGTACTCCATGGTATATATATACCACATTTT
>VSMD01006063.1:0-16354 GCA_008750895.1 Mirza zaza
TGAATAAAATACAAGGCAAAACGTAACTTATCATAGCTGACTTAAGAGGAAATGGTTCTAAAACCATTAAGAAAATTGAATCGGTGGTTAAAAATCTTTTCACAGAGAAAGCAGGAGAACTAGATGATTCAGGGAGTTCTACAAAATATTCAAGGAACCAATAATTCCCGCTTATGCAAACTCTTATAGAGAATGAAAAAGAAAAAACTATCCCAAACTCATTTCATAAAACGGTTCTCACCTTGATGTCAAAACAAGACTAGGAACAACAAGAAAGGAAAAACTTCAGTTCAGTCTCAGTCTCATGAAGATAGATACAAAAATGCTTAATTATAGCAACATAGATCGAAATAACACATGAAAACATTTAATACATCATGACAAGTTAGGTTTGCTCAGGAAAAGCAAGATTGGTCTTCCACTGGAAAAATCGATCAATGAAATGTGTCACATTAATTAAATAAAAGAGAAAAACCTTGTGGTAATCTCAATAGATGCAGGTAACATGTTGAATAAAATTAGACAATTATTCACAAAATATAAAAATATTATAACCAAATTTGGACCCCAGGGAACTTTTTTAATGTGATAAAAGACATCTAAAAAATTCTACAGCAAATGTCACATTAACAGTTAAAGGTTGAAAGAAATCTTTTCAAGTCTGGAACAAAGAGGTGAGGTTGACCACAGTCCCCACTGTGGTCGACATACTCTGAAGGCATTATCCCTAAGAAGGAAAAGAAATGAAAATATAAAACCGTCAATGATACAATAGCTGTTATTTCTTGAAGATGGCAATATAGGCTACATAAAAAAAACTCCAAAGAATACACAAATAAATCATAAGAATTAATTAGAAGCTAATGAGATTGACAGACTCAAACCCCAATATGCAAAACTCAGCTATGTTTTTAAATCAGCAAAGGATCTTAGGAAATGTAAGCAAAGATCTATTCATAACAAACGATTTATAAAATTTCAAGGAAATGTATCAATTTGATAAAAAATATGGATAAGCTTTTTATCGAGGAAATTATAAAACTTTACTGAAAGAAATTGAAATTACCTAAATGCCGATATATTCTTGGTGAGTGTCTTAGTCCTCTGGGGCTGCCATAACAAAACACCGTAAACTGGGTAATTTGTTAGCAGCAGAGATTTATTGCTCACAGTTCTGGAGGTTGGGAAGTTCAAGATCCAAGCCATCAGCAGATCTGATGTTTGGTAAGGGCCTGCTTCCTGTTTCATAGACCGTGCCTTCCCACTGTGTCTCCACGTGCTGGAAGGATGTGGGGGTCTTTCTGGGACCTCTTTTTATAAAGGCACCAATCCCATCATGATGGCTCTGCCCTTATGACCCAATACCTCCCAAAGTCCCCACCTCCTAATTCTGTCAGCCTGGGGCTAGGATTTCAACGTAACAATTTGGAGGAGACACAAATATTCCCATCACAACAGTGAGGAAGACTCCATATTGCAAAGGTACAATTTCCCAGGTTGATGTATGGATTCAAAAAGTTTCCAATCTAAATGCCAAGAGGTTTTTTTTTTTTTAGATAATGACAAACTGATTCTAAAAAGTCTACGGAAGCAGAAAGGGCCAAGAACAAGAAGGGTCAACAGACTCCTGAGGAAGAAAAATAAAATGGGGAAGCTCGATCTTACAGACAGAAACACATTAAGTTATTAAAAAAACCCCCAAAAACCCTAGATACTGGTGCAGGGATAGAAAAATAGACCAGCAGAATAGAATAGTCTAGAAGTTTACTCACACATGTATGGGAGCTGCCTGACAGAGCAGGCATTGAGAAACAGTGCAGGCAACTTAAAATTTAGTAATTTGGGGCAACTGCATGTCTCTCTGGAAAAATGTGGCTGTCTCCCTTTCTCCACACAACTCGCTCCAGGAGGATTTAAAATACATGTGGCAAAACAATAAAACTCACAGAAGGAGAATATCCTCCTGACCTCTGGGGAGGTTTTCTGAAACAAGATACAAAACATAAGGCGAAAGATGAAAAACACGAGACAAACTTGGAGGATAACATTGATATACTTGGACATATTAAAATTACAGATATCTCTCGTGGAGCAACAGGGCCTTCAGTCCTGCTGGTACGTTGGTATGAGAAATTCGGGAAACAGCTTGGTATTCCTAGCAAAGTTGAATATTTGCATACCTCGCAGCCTGGCAATTCCACTTCTACTTTTTATGCTCTCAACCTGCTCCGTCCGATGGAACTCTCTGTGATGATGGAAATGTTCTCTCTCTGTGCTGTCCGAGACGGTAGCCACCAATACGCCGCACATACGGCAGCCGAGCACTTGAAATGTGGCGAGTGTTAACCAAGGAAGAGAATTTTAAACTTCATTCAGTTTTAATTAATTTAAATTTAAATTACCCCTGCAGTGAATTGTGGGGCTATCCACCTAGGCTTCCTAACAGATTTCATACCATTTCATCATAGACAATGGTAACACTTGGGAAGTGAATCTCTTCTACATCATGTGCACAAAGAGCTATGAGCAAGGATGTCCAACAAATATAGAATAGATAAGCAACTGGGGTGTATTCTTGAGCTGCAATGCTGCGTGGCCATGCAGGGGAGTGGAGAAAACATCGTCAGCATGCATGGAACCCAGAAACGCAAGTAAAAGAAGGAGCTGGCTTCGTGTATAGGAACTTTCTGGAAAGGCAAAATAAAGCCTAGTGTTTGGGGATACAAGTCCAGCTAGCAAAATGATTTTTAAAAAAGAGAGAGAGAGAGAATTGTAAACACAAAAATTAGGGTGGTGAGTACCTCTCTGGGGAAAAAGGAGCCTGCATTATTGGGTTGGGGTACTGAGGATGCTTGCTATATTTTTGTTTTGGGAGATGGTACCTACTTATTTTATTGGTAGTATCATTTAATTAAACTGCACATATACACTGGACACTCTTTGCTATGTGTATTTCTTAACTATTAATAAAAAAAGAATAGATAAGAAGAATCATAGTTCAAAAATGTTTATGAAAGTTGGAAGGTACCTAAAATAAGCTTCTTCTTAAGTTTCTTAAGCATCTTCTGCTCTTATTTGATAGGATAATTGAGTAATTATGCTAACAGGATCTAAAGGCAAGTGTCAGCCCAGATGCAATCCTTTGCTCAACATGTATTCACTGAGCATCTACCGCGGCCAGCCCCGTGCCCGACGGTAGAGATGTCCGGCAAATAAACTCCGAGGGGTGCGTGTTCTCACAGCCAAGGAGAGCGTGTCCTGAATGAACAACTGCAGAGAATGTTGTACGTGAACAGTGCTGTGGAGCGAGAGACACCGGGAAGGAGGCCTGGGGGTGTCCTGTTTCAGGCAGGGCTGGGCAGGGAGGGCTTCTCTGGAAGGCTGGGAGTTGAGCAGAGCCCCAAAGGAAGGAGGGAAGCCGTGTGGGTGCTCGGGGCAGCGGGGGCCCCAAGCACAAGGACTTGAGGCGGGACACGCACTGGGTGTTGGAGGGACCACAGGGGCTCAGTGGAGCTGGAGATGAGGCAGGTCCCCGGACCCCTGTGAGGCCTGGGCTGGGGGAAGGCACCTGGAGGCTTTGCACAGGGAGAAGCATGAGCTGGTGTGTAGGGATGGTCAACGTCTCTCTAGCTGCTGGGTGCAGAGTGGACATTCGGGACAAGCCTGGCGTTGGGGAGACCGGTCAGAGGCTATTATTACACAGGAGAGAGGAGACATTGGAGCGGCCTCAACGTGCCAATGAGCAGGATCAAACTGGCCACGTTTTATCGTATCGTGCCACATTTAATCCTGCTTATTGTGCACGGACAAGGCTCCGTGGGCAGCAGACAAAGCCCCTGCCTTCTCGGTCCTGTGGATTCATTGCAGCAGGGGCCCCGGCCACACATCTGCAGCCACCGAGATCTTCCCGGATGCAAACCCGAGCCTGGCGCGCACCTGCTGTAAACCCTTTACGGACTCAGACCGACCCTTAGGACAAGTACCAAACTTTCTCCCAAGCCTCCTCCTTCTCCCTTTTCCCTTCTCCCAGGTAGAGTCACCCACTTCTTTCAGTTGCCCGAACACATCGCTAAACCTCAGTCTTTCCGTAGAGCAGCTGAGAAGTTTCTTTGGGAAACGGTGACAACTGTCGCTAAGGTTCATTACGGAGTTAAAACGTTTTAGCGATATGTCTGGCACATGATAAGAACTCAGGGAAAATTTCGCTCATACTGGAAGAGATCTGGTAGTCCATTTGTAAGCCCACCCACAAGCTCCTGCTGGGTTGGTTGGCTGCGTTTGGTTTGATGCCTCCCACGACAGGAAAGCTCGGAGGGCGACTGTGGGATCGGAGGCAAGAGCTTCCTGTCATCCAGCCCCCTGTGCCCCTCTGTGGGCTGCACCCTCGCTCCCAGGTGGTGCTCTCGGGTAGGGCGGGATGCGTCTCCCCTGAGGCTGTCAAATCCGAGTTGCGCTTTGTACCCGTGAGCCTTATCTTGGCTTTCCAATTTGGACTCGCTCCATGAGTTTTTAGAACGTGAATTTGTTGACATTTTTGAAAAGTTGTCGATTTCCTATAACTGCCTGATTTTCTAGGCTGCTTAAGCCCCCGGAGCCAGGTAGCAGCCTGCCCCGTGTGGGTGAGACCTGCCCCCGCCAGGGACGGTCTTCACCCGCCCGGAAGCTCGCCCAGCTGCCCGGGCAAGCATGTGGCTCTGAGACCCCTCGCTGCCCTGTCTGTGTCAGACCTCCGCTCACTGAAAGCAAGTCGTGATCGGTCCCCAAAGTCTCTCATCACCTGCTCTCTCTTGTTTGCTATGGTGGCAACAAACCCACAGATCCCTTTTCTTTTCAGGGGTTTTTAATAGAAAATCATCCCGAAGAAGTAGGGACGACAAAAATATTAACTGCAGGGAGGGAGCTGAGTTTGTGCTATTCTACAAACTTCTTCGAGTTCTTCTGGCATTTGATCTTTAGATTCTAAATTCTCCTGTGACAACTGGAAGATCACTTTGATTTCAGAGGGTGAAATTCTCTTCTTCCCTCCCTCTCTCCCAAACTGCCAGCCGCAGACAGCTTGGGGGGACTTCACATGTGAATAGTTGTGGCATGGACAACAGTCTCAAGGGTTGGAGCACCAGAACGGAGCTCCAGAGAACTCTATTTGCACGCAAGAGTCAGAGACACCGGAGACAGGACTGGCTGCCTCATCCCTCATTCATTCCCCCGTTCGTTTACTTGCTTTTGCAGTCATCGGTCATCAGTTTGCTCATTCCTTCCTCAGTGTCTCGGTGGCCTGACCTGGGCACAGAGCTCCTGCCCTTGGGACCCTAAGGTGCCAGGTCTGGGTTGTTTAAGCAGAGGCATCCATTTTGCATAAGGACAGTTGGCCTCCGGGGGGTCACTAGCCTGGGACCTCTCGTCTCCCCGAATTCTAGGGTTCTATGGAGGGTGCTATGCTGGAAGCCTGCCGAGGAGGGACCTGCTGCGGGTTTGGGTGCTTTGTGCTGATGCAGGGGGCACCTGGCTAGAGTGCCGGGTGTAAGCAGGCAGCAAGGACATTCAGTGACTTTGGAATTATGAGGGTCCCCTCAGGGCTGGGGATTTCTGCTGCACTGCAGGCTCCAGCAGAATATCCCAGCGGGCAGGGTATGGCTGCAGGGGAAGACAGGTGTCAATCAGACCCAGGACATTCCTGACTCTGTAATTCTCCTCCTCGGGAGAATGCTGGAGGTGCTTTCCGTAATGAGACCTGAGGTGGCATGCTTTTCTTCTTTGATTACCCTTCCCGAAGAGTTTTAGGGAACAGAAATCCAGACGATGGTTAAAAGTTCATTTTGGGGATGAATTCTTTTATATTTTCCTGATTCTTGCCAGCTGAGCACCAGCGTGAGTTGGTTGTAGCCCCTTAGGCCACGGTAGACCCCGCTAGATTTCAGAGGGCTCTGCTGATACTTCTAGAAATTTGTGACACGCGATCTGGAGCTGCCAGGGTCTGTCACCCTTTTGCATTCCCGTGTCAGAGGTTGCGCCTAGAAGCAGAGTCCTGTTCTGCTTCTGGGGGGGGGGGTCGACAGGCAGCCTTATGAGAAGTTCCGGGGAACGGTGTATGCAAACCTCCTCGCTCACCTTCCAGAAATTTAGAAACAAATCCGTTCGAGGCGGCTCCTTCTGCGGTCACGCCGTGACAGCTGTGGGCCGAGCTGCGTGATGCTCGGAACCTGGGAGTTGTCAGAAGTAAAAACATCTTTCAGTTCTACCGAAGTTAATAAGTCAAGTTAAATCATCCACATATGTGGAAACAGAAGATTTTCAAAGCAGTGCCTTCATTATAAAAAATGTGTTAAAATTAGTAACTATTTTATGTCTTGCCTATTTCCCCCATCCAACCTAGTTTTTTTTTTTTTAACATCCAAATATAGATTTTGCAATATTAAGGTAGAGATGCACAGAGTCCCAAAACTGAGAGATGAAATCAGGGTTCAATTTCTTGCCCTCAGGGTAACGAGCGCCCTGGATAACTTTGTCACAGGGCGTGTGGTCCGACCCCAGCGGTCCC
Source organism: Mirza zaza (assembly GCA_008750895.1). Lineage (NCBI taxonomy): Eukaryota > Metazoa > Chordata > Mammalia > Primates > Cheirogaleidae > Mirza > Mirza zaza. The sequence continues at coordinate 6,539 of VSMD01006063.1, forward strand.
TCTGCCTCCCTGTGGTCACCATCTCAGAAAAGGGCTTCGGCCCTCCCCTTCCCCTCCTGGGGGCTTTCTTGACGTCCTCTGCTCTGACATAGAGTCTGTGGGGACTGTGTCTCTGGTATCTTCTCCGAATACAGGTTTTCGTGCTAGGACAGGAGTAGGTTCTCCATAAACACTTGTGGAAGGAGTTAATGAGTAAAATTCTTCATTGCAGCACGAAGTAAATTCGTGGAGCTTTCTCTCTCCTGCAGTGGAATTTCATGGAAACTGACAGCCTCTGAGACAGGGCTCTAAAGCTGCACCAGGAACCGGTGCTATCAGGGCATCTTTTAAGTCAGTGTTGTGGCAGTCGGCTGCTTTCTCCTTCTCTTGGGAACAGCACCCCTATTCCCTTTTGGAGAACTGTCTCCCCCCACCGCCCCCGTTTTAGGAGGTCTTGTGGGACTGTCCCTGGCCCTTTGCACCATGTGTAAATATGTGACCCAAGCGGAGCCAGTCAGATCCGCTCTCTGCTGGGCCTTGACTCTTAGTCTCGGTGAGGCGAGCAGGGGCAAACAGTGGCTGGTGTGGACTCATCCACGGGCCAGAAGGTCGTGGATCTCCTGCTACTGGATCTTCAGACCTGCCCCGTTTCTTTTCCACTCTGAGTCTGCGCCTTTGACTACAACAACCCCACCAGGTCCTACGCTTGGGGTGGGATGGGTGGAAATAGCCAGTGTCCTTTTTGCATCTTTGACAAAGAATCCTAACGCATATGTCCAGAGAGTGGCTGCCATGAACACAGTTTTCTATGATCCTTACTGGAGGCAAAAGGTCACAGGCCATATATTTTTTTTTCAATAGGGCGTATTTTTATGTTAAACCTTTTGTGTTGACCTCCCCCTAACCAAAAATAAAATTGGAGTTCTACCCAGAAAAATCTGTGTGTTTACTGTGAATGTAAAACAAGGTACACAGTGGCTTCCAGGATGCAGGCTTTGGGTGGAAGGGGATGGGATTTCTGCAAATAGTTTAGTTCCCGCTTCTGTCCTCTGTTCAGAGTCACAGGTAAGGGGCCATCAGTTTCATAGTCTCCCATTTTCAGATGAGACCCACATAATGGGTAGCAGTTTCCTACGGCGGTTCATTTCCTCACCTGAACGCTCACAAAATAATATAGAGATGACATTATTTGTCCAATGGGGGCAACCTAGGCTATTCTTTTGCTATTTCTTATAGTTTTTATTATCAATCCTCTTACAAGGTATTCTTTTGTCTTAAAAGGCATCTAAATCCCACAAATGGTGCTTGAGACATTTCCCTTTGCTCTATTTGCCCTCAGGCAAGATGGTGGACAGCTGGTCAACTCCCTGTTAGGAGCTTCTCTCGGGATAGAAAGCGGCTTGCCCGCTCCCTCCCCAGCGCCTTCCTTTTGCTTGGAGAGGTTCTCTGTTCCCCAGGCTCTAATCTGTGCTGCTGCACCCACCGGGCCTGGCCCCAGCCTCAGCACCCCAACCGAACCCCGCAGCTTGGCCCCAACGCACTGTTCCAGCCTCCTGTCTCTCGACACCCCCTCCTGGCTTGCCAGCGGCCATCCCTGTCCACAGCGATGCCGTCGCTGTGCCTTTGCTCACGCTGTGCGCGCACTTGGGATTCCCTCCCCAGCTTCTCCAACATGGACACACGCGGTCACCATGCCTGTTCTGTCCTCCTTCTGACCTTCCTTGGCAATATGCGGTGATGCACACACCTAGTAGTGGGCGTCCTGCCCCTGGGGGAGACCAGGGCAGGGAGAGTGCTAAGATAGAAGGGTCGTCAAAGGGCAGCTGAAACATCTATGGAGGATTTGTGAGAATTAGGAAAAGGAGCTCCCGTAGGCAGACTTGGCCATAAACTGGGAGCATTGTTCGCAAGCAGAGCACCTGATGGATTTCAGCCTCCTCAGCTGGGCATGCTTTTGCAGTGCACAACTTGACCAACTGTACGTGGTGGTCCTGAGTAAAGCAGGTACTTTAAAACTTATGAGGGTATGAGTTCAGTACCACACTTTTTTTTTCTGTATAAACACTGGCTTTTATATTTTTGTAGGATTTTATTGTGTTTCAAGCACTTTTAAATCAGCCTTTGATTTTCATTATAAAAGTAATATATATTCTTTATGGTAAATTTGAAAAACATAGAAAACTATAAAAAAGAATGTAAAAATGATCCATTACCCTATATCCAAGTATTTATTTCTGTTTATTTTAGTAGATTTTCATCTTTTTTTTTTTTTTTTTTTTGAGACAGGGTCTCTCTCACTGTTGCCCCAGCTGGAGTGCAGTGGTATGATCATAGCTCACTGCAACCTCCAACTTCTTGGGTTTAAGTGAACCTCCCACCCCAGCCTCCTGAGTAGCTGGGGCCACAGGCATGTGCCCCCAGGCCCGGCTAATTTTTTTTTTTCCTATTTTTAGTAGAGCCAGGGTCTCACTTTTGCTCAGGCTGGTCTCAAACTCCTGGCCTCAAGCGATCCTTCTGTCTTGCCCTCCTAAGGTGCTGGGATTACAGGCGTGAGCCACCGAGCCTGGCCTACCCCTACCTTTTAAAGCTGTTTACAGCATATCCTAGTAGCTATCATTTCATTTGATGATGGCAAAAAAGCCACTAGGTGATCTAATCAGAAATGATTACGCCCATGTGAGAGAGAAGTCAGTAAGGATGTGGGAAGTGGGACGTTGGGCGGGAGACAGTGGAGACGGGGCTGCGGTAGAGAACGGAGCTGAGAAGGCAGACCGTCGCTAAGGAAGGTGTCTGCACCCTTCCCCAGCCCCGGGTTCCAACTGGAGTGTAGCTAAATGACCACGTGGCTGCACCCCCTGTAAGGTCCACTCCCCGTGGCCAGCTGGACTGGAAGGTGGGAGGGCGGCTTCGACCCAGTGAGATGAGCCGGCAGAAGACTTACAAAATGCTTGTGTCTGGGATAGAATGAGGGCTCAGCAAACATGAGTCCTGTCACTGCCGTTATTATTTTTGAGTGTTCACTGTGTCCCAGTCTGTGCGTTGACTGCTTCGAATTCAATGTCCCATCTAATCTCCGAGGCCATCCAGTGGGGAGGGCGATGTCACGAATTCTTCTTCCCCGTTTTCCAGGTGGTAAAGTGAAGATCAGAGACGTGGAGTGGGAGCTGAAGGAAGCAGCTACAGGTGGCCGAAACAGGTCTCGAATCGAGGTCTCCTGGGTTCTTCCTGCAGCGGGAGTTGCCTTCAAATCAGGGTGAGAGTCTCGGATCCTTCTGGAGAAAGGCTAGCAGAAAGCAGTGGGCACAGCAGACTGTCCCCCGTGCCGTTCCCCAGGTGCCACGCTGTGGATATGACAGGCCCGCGTGGCTCGGGCATCATCGTAGCACAGTCTGAGGACAATGCCGCTTGCCGTTGCACGCTCATCCCGCATAGCCGTGTGACCTGAACACAGAGCATATGGAAAAACATCTGTTTATAACGAAAACGAGCCTTACCTTTCATTTGCTTTTCCCATTTTAGCCTAAGTGGATCTAAAGAATTTTTTTGGAAACTTACCCTGATGTGTGACGTGCTCCTAAGCAGTGCTCTCTGAGGAAATGCAAGGAAGTCACGTGCAGGTTAAACATGGCCAGACTCAGGATATTCCTAAACCTCTGAACTTGAAAAATTTGCAACGTAAGAATTCCAGTGGATCCTAGATTGCTCAAGTACTTGAAAATACTGGAACTGGATTTAATCTGAGATTCGCTGTAAATACGTTTCCTCCCATGAAAATGACCTACCTTTACCAATGCTGGCTAGTTCGGGGTGAAGCTCTAAGCCACACCAGCACATCTCAAAGCTGGTGTTTCCTGCCCTGCAAGATTCCCAGGTCTCTCCTATCTCAAAGTTAACCACAAAATCACTCTCTTGACTCTCTACCACCTTCAGCTATGACCCTGTTTTTCTTTTCCTTTTCACAGCAGACGTCTGGAAGGAGTTGCCAAAGTTCTGTTCTTCCCTTCACTCCTCACTCCACTGCAGTCTGGTCTCTTATGCTTAAAGCCACGTCCTTCTGGTGGTCAAGTCCAGAATGAGCAATTTAGAGGAGGTGGCCAACAAGGGGGCAGCTCTGCCCCCAGTCCCCAAACAGTCCCCACAGCAGCCTCTGCTACGTGACAATATAATCCTTTTCAGAATCAGATTTTTTTAAGACTGTCTCCATCCAGCGGTCAGAGCTGGCTCTGAGCAGATGACACCTGTTCCCCAGCCTGGGTTCCTCCAGTCCCTGCAACAGAAAAGCACGAGCTGTTCCCCCAGGCAGAAAGCAGAGTGGGACGCTGCCGGCGGAGGGACCGCAGAGAGAGGTGGACTCACATACAGCCAAAGCCACTTAGTAGCAAATGGGCCGGGGCAGGTTTTCTCTGGGTTTTCATTTCCTTCAAAGGGGACCATCAATGGAGACGACACTCAATAAGGCGTTAACTACTTTTATCAGCCTCCCGAAAAACAGGGTAGAATGCAACCGTTGTTAGTAAGCAACTGGTTAATAGAGCTCCTTGCAGATCTTGTCCTGGTTTTATTCTCTTCTGCTCGTGGAGCTTGGTGAACATACGAGGCCCTGCCAAGCCAACCTATGCCAGTCCAATGCATAGGGCATTGACTTGCAGAACAGGATGCCAGCTTATTAGCTTTCAGTTATGATTCTAATTAGGTGGTGAGATTTATTTGTGCATTTGCTATACAAGGTGCCCTCTCTTTGCCAGACACCAAATTACCGTCTACAACAGGGGAGAGACTTGGCCAGGAAGCTCAACATCTTTTGTACTCTATAGAGGGCATTCGGTTCCAGGTGCTCGTCTACACTCAGGAATCCAAATTAGACAGAAGAAGTGAGTTTCAGAGGGACAGTTTCATCTCACCATTGGTTGAGCCCCCAAAGGAAGGTTCAGTGGCTCCTTTCCAGCTCTTTCTCCCTTGGAAATGTAATGAATCACAATGAAAATTGTTTCTCTCAAACAGTTCCTTCAAGATACTTTTGCATTGAAACAGTGCAGCGCAATTTACCAGGTGTTTAACATACCCGTGTTATAGACAGGCAGGACTAAGATTTATATATGTCATTCATTCACTCAGGAAAACAGTTACCAAAAGCCTGTACATTCCAGGACCTGCCCAAAGCCACCAGGTATTCTGTTATCAATTGCTGCATGCCGAACCAATCATTCATGTTGCTCACGAGTTTGCAATTTGGACAGAACTTGGTGGAGAAGAGACCTCTATGCTCCACAGTGTGGGAGGCTTCAGCTGGGGAGCATAAAACAGCTGGGAGGTAGCATCATCTGGAGGTTTCTCCACTTACATGTCTAGTGCCAGGACTGGGATGATTTAAAGTTGGGGCTCAGTAGGGATTGTTGGCCTGAGCACCAGCACTCAATGGCCTCTCCTTGGAGCTTGGGCTTCCTCACAACATGGAGGGCACCAAACAGTCAGTCTTAGCACATAGCAGCCCAGGGCTTGAAAAGTAAATATTCCAGGGAACAAGGCAGAAACCAAATGGCTTCTTTTTGTGACCCAGCTTCTGAAGTCACATGGTATCACTTCCATTGTTACCGCCTCTCTTGGTTGAAACAGCCACAAGCTGGACCAGGCTTAAGTGGTGGAGACACAGAGCTCATCTCTGGAGAGCAGCAGTATCAAAGACTACGTGCCATGCTTTAAAACCACGGCACCAAGTGTCAGGGCCAGACCCAGATCTATTGACTCCAAGTCCAGAGTTATGAGAGTCAGGTTAGTGGAGGCCATGGGAGATAGATAGAGGATTTAGCCTTGGGTAGAATTGTTTGAAACCCTAGATCTTTTACTTATTAGGTGCATGACCTCAGATGCATTATTTTATCCCTCTGAGTCTCAGTTTCATCATCTATCAGATGAAGAAACAGCAATTCCAACCTTAGGCCATTATTGTAGCAATTCAATAAATGAGCCTCGTCAAAAGCTAACATCATTTTTGGCACAGAGTAGGTGCTTAATAAATAGGCACTATTGATAAGATTAAAAATACCTGTTTAACAATAATACAAATTTGATTATTATAATACAAATTTTTTATATTTATTTTATATTTATTATTATAATACAAATTATTATAATAATACAAATTTTATTATTATTATCATTGTTATTGTTATGAATCCCCGAAGACATAACAAACCTAAGAAATATTCATTCTCCCCTTTCCTCTTCCATGGATCTAGCTTCCAACATGCCTTTTGCTTCTAAGCTTAATGACGCCACCTCATCCCTGTGTTTCTATAGTTCTGGAGAGGAGAGGAGAATTGGCTTCCTTTTTTGCTAACATCTAGTTACTTTACTTCTTCTGTTTGATTTCTTGGATTCTTTTTTTTTAATTTTTATTATTATTATTATTTTTAGACACAAGTTCTCACTCTGTCACTCAGGCTGGAGTGCAGTGGCATAATCGTGGTGTGCTGCAGCCTCGAACTCTTGGGCTCAAGTGATCCTCCTGCTTTGGCCTCCAAAGCACTGGGATTACAGGGGTGTGTTACCATACCTGGCTGATTTCATGGCTTCTATCATTTGTACAACCAAATTCACTGTCGTACATCGGCTCTGCTTGAGATCTCTAGAATGGTGTCTCTTTTCCAGAGAGGTCTCTGAGTGACGTAACATTCAAGCTAGATAGGGGCTCTCTCATGGCAAGGCTTAAGCAGAGTGGGGCAGTGGGTGTGGATAAGAACATAGGCATCCACCTCCCTTCCTCCATCTGTCTCTCTCGCTTTCTTCTTTGTTCCCACGTTTATTCCCTGTCTTTCATTTTTCGTTTCTTCATTTACAACGATGGAACCATTGTATAACAACCCTCTCCAACTTGTTATTTTCACAATAAATCTTCAAGTCAGTGCTTGTAACTCTGAACTCTTACAGTTCTAATTCATTTAAAAATAGTTGCATGGTGGTCCACACCATGGATGTACCTGGTGCATCTGTCCATTGCACTATTTATAGACATTCGGGAGTGTGCAGGGTTTTGGGGGGCTTTGGTGCAACAAGCAGTTCTGCATTAACCATAAGTCTATGCACAACACCCTTGGGTATTTATTTTTTCATTTCTGTAGAATGGATTTCCAAATGTGAAATGACTGGATCAAGGAGTATGTATATTTTTAAACGTAATAAATATCGCCAGATTACTTTCCGCAAAGGCTGTAGCATTTACCCTCCCTTTAGCAAGTTATTGCCGCTAATTATCCAAACAAAGACCTCTGTCTGTGTTTGGATGACTACTCCCAGGCCTGGCACTCTACGTGGCTATCCAGTGGAGCAAGGATTTGCAGAATGGAGAACAAGGTAATAAAGGTAATGCCCAAATTTGCTGATTGAAATGAAATGTGTTTTATTATTTATGAATTTGTTCCTCCCACCCCCACCTTCTGCATTCTATAAAAATAAAAAAGGCCTTCTCTCTACAGAATTTCCATCTCTAATCTGTAAGTCCATGTAGGTGTCCTTGATATAGTTTATAATAAGGCACTTGAGAGACTAATTGCATTGTATTTATAGCCTATAGGGGTGGCTCCCACTTCAGATGAGGAGTTTCCTTGGTAATGTACTAATAACCACAGGTTCCAAGAGGCTAAACTGGGACTAATGCAGGAAAATTCAAAGCCTGGCTTGCAGGGGACCCCATAAAGGCACTGAATGGAGCAGACAGACCACATGGGAGAGACAAGAGCAGGCCCGTGGCGGGTGCATGGGTTTCACTTTATTCCTCGTGCCTTCACGGATTTCTGCAAACCCTGGGCTTAACACTTGGGATGAAGTAACCAGCTCATCTCTCTTTACCTCCTCTTTCTGCCTCTGTCTCTGTCTCTGTCCTCGACCCCCCCCCCCTGCATTCCTATCAAATTTCCCAGTTAACAATGACCAATTGCCAATCACTGTGTATCTGCATCATTTTAACACTTACGTAGTTGATTTGAAATGATAATGATCTTAATAAATACTAATAAAAAACATTTTGGTGCTCCTATGTTCTAAGCGTTAAGCTAGACACCACGTATCTGCATTATGTCATACGTAATAATTCTATAAGTAGGAATAATTCTCTATTTGATAGATGATGGTATTGAGGCTCAGAGAAGCTTAGTGACTTACCCAAAGACACACAGGTAATAAGTGGTAGAAGTGGGATTTACATGCCCATGCGACTGGGCTTGGACGTCCACGCTGTCTATTATACGTCCTCCTGTCACTGTGCTTCACCAAAAGGCACTGGCTTGTCTTCCTTTTTAGGGCCACATACCATCTCACATACCATCTACCACTTAGTGCTTCTTCGTCTTCGTTCTCATCATTAGATGTGGTGAACAGCCACTGTGTGCTAGCTGCCTTCGTGTACCTGGTTACCAACCATCTTACATGGTTCCAGCCTGCAGGTTAGGGCCCAGCGCTGAGGGTGTGGTACAATGTCAACCCGGTTAGTTCTCCTCTTTGCCTCAAGCATCTTGAGGGCGTACGACTCCTCACCGCTTTCCTGCATATCTCTCCTGCCCTGCCCGAGGGAGAGCCATACATCTGCTGCAATCAATTCATGATCTTTTTAGCACCGAGCACTCTGTATGGTACATTCACACGTGCTCGGCCCCTTCCTTATCAGCAGCCCTGGTTTATAGCAAGGGAACTGAGGCTTTGAGAGACAGATACTCATCTAAGTTAGTGTCTGCTGCTGCCCAGAAAGTTACACAACAGGGTTCTCAACCGAGGGTGACCTCCCCCTGCCCCTGGAGGTGCTTGGTTTTCACCACTCGGAATCTGGGATGTAGCCAGGGATGCTGCTAAACCTCCCACCATGCACAGAACAACCCCCGAGACAGAATGATCAGGGCCAAATGTCCACAGCGCTGAGGGTGACACACTGCTCTGGAGAAAGGAAGGAGACATTTTATTTTATTGTATTTTCTACTTTTGGATATCTTAAGAGATGCAATTTTTATGTAATGCTTACAGAAACACTGAATGTTCTTTCCCTCCTGAGATCTAAGCCCACAAAACTCAAAAATAACTTTTGATTATGTATGGGGGTATAAGGAAAAACACATGCTATCATTCTGAAAGCAAAGTAAGTGAGCCTTAATTTTCAACAGAGTTTATATATATATATATATATATAAACTCTGTTGAAAAAAAATTTTTTTTAAGACTGTCTATATTACTTTCTTTTCTATTTGGAAAGACCAAGGGTACCAGTTGGTTTTATAGGACAGTATTACTAAGACATGGGTTTTGTGGTTCAAATGAAGCTTGGAAGTTTGTTTCAAGTGATATAGTTCCATATTCTAATCCAGCCAAAGGTTGGGTCTGGGCCTTTTTTCATCAAGAACTCTTGGTCCTATACTTATAACCAAATAAAGATCCTAAATGGATATCTTAAATTCTATTTGTTTGAATGGTGACACATTGATGCATGAAATTATATGATGTCTGGGATTTGTTTTAAAATATTCCAGCAAAGGCCGCGCGCGGTGGCTCAAGCCTGTAATCCTAGCTCTCTGGGAGGCCGAGGTGGGCGGATCATTTGAGCTCAGGAGTTTGAGACCAGCCTGAGCAAGAGTGAGACCCCGTCTCTACTATAAACGGAAAGAAATTAATTGGCCAACTAATATATATAGAAAAAAATTAGCCGGGCATGGTGGTGCATGCCTGTAGTCCCAGTTACTTGGGAGGCTGAGGCAGCAGGATCGCTTGAGCCCAGGAGTTTGAGGTTGCTGTGAGCTAGGCTGATGCCACGGCACTCACTCTAGCCTGGGCAACAAAGTGAGACTCTGTCTCAAAAAA
>VSMD01006064.1:0-10670 GCA_008750895.1 Mirza zaza
GTCATGGTTACAAGACAGGAGCCGAACTATATCAGTGGACCACACGGCAGAGATTGGATTTGGGTTCAGGGCAGGTGAGTCACACCTTTACGGTCATCCCTGAGTGCCCCACACCGCTACTGGGAAGAGACATTCTTACCAAGCTTAAGGCTCGAATTCATTTTGAAGAAGAAGGAGTAATAATAACTAATAATAAAGGCAATCTCATCAACAGCCCCTGGGTCACTCAGATCCTGACCCTGACACAGGCAGATGAATATAGACTGTACCAGCCCATAAAAAGCAGAGAGGAAGGCATAGAGCAATGGCTCTGTGAATTTCCCATGGCGTGGGCCGGGACAGGGGGCACAGGATGGGCGAAGCACCTGCCGCCTCTTTACATTGAGTTAAAGCCCGGAGCCGAGCCAGCCCGAGTCAGACAGTACCCCATGTCCCAGAAAGCCAGAGTGGGAATTACGCCCCACATTCGGAGACTCCTGGACAGTGGGATTCTCCGGAGGTGCCAGTCAGCCTGGAATACTCCTTTGTTGCCAGTGAAGAAACCGGGTAGAAAGGATTATCGGCCTGTGCAGGACCTCAGGGAGGTCAACACGCGTGTCCTAGACATCCACCCTACGGTTCCTAACCCCTACACCTTACTAAGTTCCCTTCCTCCAACGCAAATTTGGTACACTGTCCTAGATTTAAAAGATGCCTTTTTCAGCCTAGCCGTGGCCCCGCACAGCCAAGAGATATTTGCCTTTAAGTGGCAGGACGAAGAGAGAGGGATCCAGGGGCAGCTGACTTAGACAAGACTGCCCCAGGGGTTTAAGAACTCGCCCACCTTGATCAACGAAGCCCTTCACGAAGACCTGGGTGAGTACCGTGCCAACCACCCAGAGGTGACCCTGCTGCAGTATGTAAATGATTTGCTCTTAGCTGCTCCAACCCTTCAGACCTGTCTAGAGAGTACCAAAGACTTACTCAAAGTGTTAGGGGAAATGGGTTACAGGGCTAGTGCCAAGAAGGCCCAGATTTGCAAAGATGAAGTCACCTATTGAGGATAAAAAAAAAAAAAAAAAAAAAAAAGGCATAGCGAAAGGGGTACTCACACAGACTCTGGGACCATGGAAAAAGGCCAGTAGCCTGCCTATCAAAGAAATTGGACTCGGTGGCGGTTGGGTGGCCGGCGTGCCTACGAATCATTGCAGCCACGGCCCTATTAGTTAAAGATGCAGACAAGCTCACCCTGGGGCAAAGGCTACTGGTCACCACCCCACATGCTGTAGGAGGGATCCTGAAGCAGCCACCGGGGCGATGGATTACAAATGCAAGGCTAACCCACTATCAAGGACTGTTGCTAGATGCGCCCCGCATCGAGTTCCGGGCCCCCGCCACCCTGAATCCAGCTACGCTCCTGCCAGTCCCCTCGGCAGCCGCACCTGAGCACGACTGTCTCGAGATCCTGGCTGAAACTCAGATGGCCCAGAAAGACTTAAAGGATCGCCCCCTTCTGAACAGCGGCCTAATCTGGTTCACAGACGGGAGCAGTTTCGTCCGGGACGGACACAGGTACGCAGGGGCGGCCATAGTCAATAACCAGGGCGAACTTATCTGGGCGGCTTGCCTTCCACAGGGGACATCTGCTCAAAAGGCGGAGCTAATAGCGCTCACAGAGGCTCTCCGCCGGGCCCAGGGGAAGAGGCTAACAGTGTACACCGACGGTCGTTATGCTTTTGGGACTGTACACATACACGGGGCACTCTACAAGGAAAGGGGGTTCATCACGGCAGAGGGGTAAGAAATCAAACACAAGCCCGAGATACTCCACTTGCTGGAAGCCATCCTGTTGCCGAGGGCAGTAGCAGTGGTCCACACCCCAGGACATCAGAGAGGGAACTCACTGGAGGCAAGAGGCAACCGGTGGGCAGACGCCGAGGCTAAAAAGGCAGCGGAAAGCGGTCTGCTGCTGAACATCTTACCTATCAGTCTGCTGCCTCCGGGAATGAGGCAGATACCTCCCTTGCCAGATTACTCCAATACAGATGAAGCCTGGGCTTCGGAACAACTGCACACGCAGAAGGGCGATGATGGCTGGCTGCGTGATAAAAAAACACTGCCTAATAGTGCCAGAGACTCTGGGGCGACCCCTGCTGGAACATCTGCACCGGACTATACATTTGGAAAAAAAAAAAAGGGATGTTACAGTTACTAGACACTGCCCAGCCTAGGTTCAAGTCACAAGGACAAGTAGCAGACGACATCATCCGAGACTGCCAGGCTTGCCAGGTCATGCAGCTGGGAAGGGCCAGAGGGACCCACGCAGGTACGAAGGAAAGGGGGAGGCAGCTGGGACTGTTCTGGGAGGTAGACTTCACAGAGGTAAAACCCGGGAAATATGGGTACAAGTATTTGTTAGTCATGGTAGACACCTTCTCGGAGTGGGTAGAAGCTTACCCTACAAGAAGAGAAACTGCCCAAATTGTAGCAAAGAAAATATTAGAAGAAATAATCCCCAGGTATGGATTGCCGGAAAGAATAGGGTCAGATAACGGACCTGCCTTCGTTAGCCAGGTCAGCCAAGGGCTAGCCCAAGCACTGGGGATAAATTAGAAATTACATTGTGCTTATAATCCTCAGAGCTCTGGGCAGGTAGAAAGAATGAATAGAACAATAAAAGAGATCCTGACTAAATTGGCACTAGAGACTGGAGGGGACTGGGTGACCCTCCTTCCCTTCGCCCTGTTCCGAGCACGGAACACCCCTTACCATTTAGGCTTAACCCCTTTTGAAATTGTGTATGGCACTCCACCTCCCATTGTCCCCAAGATAAGTCTCGAGGCCCTTCCAAGGTCTCCTGCAGAAGTGTTGCAAGCCGTGAAAACGCTACAGCATGTTCAAGACCAAATATGGCCTGCCCTTCGAGCCATATATCAAACCACAGAATCCGAGGGGGGAGGGAGCGATGGGCACTCACAGCACCCCCACCAGGCGGGAGATTGGGTGTGGGTAAAACGGCATAACTGTAAAACTCTAGAGCCCAGATAAAAGGGGCCCTTTCAAGTTATCCTTGTCACCCCCACTGCCCTTAAGGTCGACGGGATAGCCACTTGGGTACACCATTCCCACGTGAAGCCAGCCAACCAGCAAGACCAAGAAAGGAGCCTGAGCCAGTGGAAAGCAACCATTAACCCGAAGAATCCCCTAAAGACCAGACTGACTCGAGTAGTTCCGGCATAGATGAACCCGCTGGCACTGACCTTCGTTGGAGCGCTCACAGTAATATTTAGAGTAGGGCTCGGAGCTGTGGCGCCCAGGAGCTAGACCCTACTACAAAAATGCATGCTAGTTTTATTCTATATCTCTTATGTAGGTGGCTTGGGGGCTCTGTGTGTGTGGATGGGAGTGTGGCAGCTATAGGCCATCTCCCGTGGCAATGGCTCAGACGGAGAGCAAAGATGAGGTTAGGTATTGTTCAGTGCATTATAAGTATCATGCTCTGAAACCAGAGTTTCGCAGTCAGAATTAATAATAAAAACCCACATTTGCCATATAAACTTACATAGGAAATAACAAACTTAGAAACCCATAAGGTATACAATGGCACCTCAAAGACAGAGCCACTAAACACTTGGTGGCCAGATTTATATTTCAATTTAAAAAAAAAAAAATTAAAGCCCATAGACGACGGTCACCCCCCTGCAATGCATATGAGGCGGAAACGATATGCTGGCATTCAGCCAATGGGGCCGCCCATGAGCAAAGCGTTACCATGAGCCAGAATGGGTTTTACGCCTGTCCAGGATTCCGGCCCACTCGAGAAAATTATCAGTATGAAGGTATTAGAAATTATTATTGTGGCAAACAGTGGTGTGTGACCACAAATGACTGAGAAAAGAAATGGCCCGTACAACCTGATTTTATTAAAATGTCCTATGTCCAACCTTGTACTAAAGACAGGCCTAACCCCCTGCTTAAGCCTATCAGTCTTTAAAGAGTCTGAAGAGTACTGCATTATCATCAAAAAGACACCATCTATGCTGCTTGGGCCAGGGAGAAGAAAGACTTAATTAAAAGAAAAGAGAGCCATTCACAGCAATAACTTTGGCCACCCTTTTTGGCGTGGGGGCAATAAGAGCAGGAACAGGCATCTCATCCTTGACAGTGCAACATAGGGGGTTCAGTAGTCTAAGGGCCGCCATAGACGAAGACATAGCCAGAATTAAAAAAAAATCCCTAACTTCACTGTCCAGAGTGGTGCTGCAGAACCAACTGGAGGGGGCTAGACCTAGTATTCCTCCACCAGGGGGGGCTATGCGCGGCCCTAAGAGAAGAGTGCTGCTTCTATGCAGACCATACTGGGGTAGTCAGAGAGTCCATGGTAAAGGTCAGAGAAAGACTTGCCCGACAAAAAAAAAAAACGAGAACATGAGCAACAACAAAGATGGTTTGAGTCGTGGTTCAACAGTTCCCCGTGGTTAACTACCCTGCTATCTACCCTGTTAAGACCTATAATAGTGCTCATGCTCATCCTCACCTTTGGGCCATGTATTCTGAACAGATTGGTCACTTCCATAAAAAAAACGAATAAGTACTGTGCAGTTAATGGTACTACAGCAGCAGTACCAAAGCTAAGAACAGAGGACAAGCAAGATTGCTCCTCCATGATCTAAAGAAAAGGGGGGAATGTAGGAACCTGTTTTGTTAGTATGCAGTGAAAACTTTTTCTTTCTTTCTTTCCCTGCAGGGGGATGGGGTTGTGCGCCAGGCTTACCAGTGGGAGCTCTTCTCCTGCAAACCGACCTTCAGCCAGAGATAACAGGAAGTTAGCCCAGGGGTGGGGCAATCAGCTAACTGCATACCTCTGCTTCTGGTTATCGCTTGCTTGCTGCTGCTAGGCAGACTTACCGCCGGCGGGCAACCAGTCCTCCAATCAATTGGAAAGCCAACTAGAGAGGGCACCAATCATTTCAAAAGTCAATACGCGTAATTAGCTTGGGCATCGCGGGTGTTCAGGAGGGGGGGGGATATAAAAGGGCAGCCTCCGCTTCAGTCGGGGTCCTTGCCTAAAGGGAGACCTCTGCGTAGGTGCTCTACGGCTTGGACCCTGGCTAGCCAGAAAATAAACCTCCTCTTGTGTAATTGCATCCTCGGTGTGTTTGCCCTTCTGTTCGGCGGAGTGTAGGAGGCCAGTCCCTAACAGGTTGTGTTTTTAAATCTATATTCAGTCACTGGGATTTAAGCGGTGCAGCTAGTCTAGGAGAGATAAGCTTGGTTTTTTGTTGGGCCCCCGAAGGCCTTTTGAAGGTCTGATTGGAGATGCTAGAGGGCCTGCAAAGAACTAAGAAGGTCATGGTTACTTATGGAGGCTAGTATCTTTGGCAAGATTGGTGGGGGAAATCAGTATATGATTTTAAGAGGGTGACTCCTGCCCTGTATAGAGTACAGCAGGTCTGTAGCAAGGCCAAGGGGAGTAGCCTAACCCAATTTTTGCCAGTGTTTAAATGCAATTTAGTCAAATTTTTTTTAACGTCTTATTTTTTTTAACTTGTCTTGAACTCTGAGGCTTATATGCAGAATGTAACTTTTAGGTAATGTTTAGAACCTCAGCTATTGTTTTAGAGATTTGGGTGGTGAACGCCGGGCCATTGTTGGACGCCAATGCCAGGGGGAGACCGAATCGGGGGATTATCTTAGTGAGTAGGAACTTAGCCACCACCTGTGCAGTGTTTTTTTTTTTTTTTTTTTTTCTTTTGGTAGGAAAAGCTTTAGTCTAGCCTGAAAAAGTATTTATTAGTATGAGGAGGTACCTGTACCTATAATTTTTTGGTTTTATTTTGGTGAAGTCGAGCTCTCATTGTTTTTTAGGGCTCTGTCCCCTTTGGCGTTGTTTAGTGAATCAGGGGGTCTTGGTTTTATTTATTTTTATACAGGTTATACAACGATTAGCAATGTTTTTTGGTTTTGTGGCCAAATTTATGAGGTGGAAATGCCTGGCCACAAGTTGCTGAAGTTTTGTAGCTCTTAGGTGAGTTTTTTGATGAAGGTGCTGCAGCAGCAACTCTTTTCTTACTGCCTTAGGTAGGAATATTTTGCCATCTGGAGTCTTGAGCCATCTATTTTTTTGGGGGGGCACACTTTATCTCAGCCCCTGCCCTTTGCTCCTTGGGGGAGTAAGTTGGTTTTGGGGGCAGGAGCTTTGCGGGCAAGACCAGCAAAACGTCGATAGGCCCCACTGGTTTTGGGGCTGCCTTTTTGGCACTCTGGTCAGCAAATGTATTGCCCTTAGTTATGTCTGATTTATCTTTTTGAAGGCCCGGGCAATGTATAATTGCTACTGCTTTTGGAAGGCAAATGGCTTTTAACAGGGCCAGGAGTTTTGCCTTGTTTTTTATTTTTTTGCCACCTGAGGTCAGGAGTCCCCGTTTTTGGTATAGAGCCCCGTGCACATGTACCATTGTGAACGCATACTGGCTGCCTGTGTAGATGTTGACAGTCTTTTTTTTGGCCAGCCTCAAAGCCTGGATCATGGCTAGTAGCTCTGCCCTTTGAGCTGAGGTGCCATGTTTTAATGCCTTGTGCCCATAGTACCTCAGCCACAGTGGCGACTGCTGCTCCCGCCACTCGCACTCCACTTTGGACGAAGCTGCTCGTATCTTATCCGTGAAGAGCTGCAGTTTAGCATCCGGCAGTGGCTCGGCCCGGAGGTTCGGCCTCAGGCTGGACAGGCCTTTGGGACTTGCTGGCACTCATGTACTGGCAGCGTGGGGTTATCATCAGGGAAAAGGGTGGCAGGGTTAAGGACGGTGGTACGTAAGAAACTTATCCTTGGGGAGTCCAGTAGGAGGACCTGATACTGGGTGAAACGGGCGTTGGAGATCTACCAATCAGGAGGGAGGGCTCTGCAACAGAGTTTTATGGTGTGTCCTCTAGCAACTTGCAAGTCTTGTTTTAAAGTTAACTTTTTTGCCTCTCTTACTAGGATGGCTGTAGCTGCAACAGCGCGCATACACCCCGGCCACCCGGAGGCGATAGGGTCTAGCCGCTTAGACAAGTAGGCTATTGGCCTTTGCCAAGGCCCCAGCGTTTGAGTCAGGACTCTCTAGGCAATGCTCCGTGCCTCTGACACAAACAACTGGAACGGCTTTGTGACATCTGGCAGAGCAAGGGCTGGGGCTGCAGTAAGAGCTGTCTTTAACGCCTCAAAGGCACACTGCTCCTTTTTTGTCTGTATTAAAGAAGGATCTTTGCCTCTAGTGCTGGAATGTAAAGGCTTTGCTAAGTCTGCGAACCCCGGAATTTATAGCCGGCAGTACCCCACCGCTCTCAAGAATTTTTCAACCTGCCTTTTGATGGTGGGTACTGGTATTTGTAATATGGCACAGATTTTATTTTTAGAAAGAGCTTGGTGTCCCCCAGTTAGCTCGTACCCCAAGTATATTGCCATTTTTGTATAGAGCTGGACTTTTTTTGCTGATACCCTGTAGCTTAATTGCTGTAACTTTTGCAGAAGACTTAAGGTAGTGTTTTTATATGCCTATTTAGTCTCAGTGGCCACTAGTAGGTCATTTATATATTGTAACAAGGTGACCTTGGGGTGCTGTTTTTGGTACCCATGCAGATCTCTGCTCAAAGTCTCGTTGAAGAGGGTTGGTGAATTTTTGAATTTTTGAGGGAGGTGAGTCTAGGTCAGCTGGCCGGAGTATCTTTTTTTTGGGTTAGCCCATTTAAATGCAAAAATTGGTTGACTCAGTGGGGAGAGGGGCAGAGAGAAGAAAGCATCTTTTAAGTCTAGGACAGTGTAGACTATCCGACTAGGGGGAAGAAGACTTAACAGAGTGTCAGGGTTGGGCACCATAGGGTGAATAGTTTTTATCATTTGGTTTATTTTTTTTGATCTTGGACGGGCTGGTAGTCATTAGTCCCTGTTTTTTTTTTACCGGTAGCAGCGAGGTGTTTTAGGCCGACTGGCAGGGGACCAATATTTTTGTACCCTTTAGTCGCTTGATGTGTACTGTTATGCCTTGCTGGGCGGCCAGGGAGATAGGATATTGGCACACTTGCACCGGCCTGGCAGTACTGCACAGCTGCACCACTATGGGTTGGTGTTTTGCCAATCTTGGGGATTTGTCTCGGCCCAGACACCTGGGACCTGTATTGTAAATTGTTTTAGCCAAGTGGAGCCCCCTGGGATTTCTGGGGCTTTTGGGGCTAAGGCTATTTTTTTTTAAAAGAACATACTCTTTAGACAAAGGGGCTGAGTACAAGATAAACTGCGGCGCCTTGGGGAGAGATAAAGTGGGTTTTTTTGAGCTAAAAGAGATGGTGGCATGAAGTTTTTTTAGTAAGTCCCTCCCCAGTAGCGGGTATGGGCATTTTGGCATGACCAGAAATAAGTGGGTAATGACCCCTCTCTCAAGGTCTGTGAGTCTGGCTGTAGTCTATGGGTATATCTTGGGTTGTTTTGTAGCCCCAACCATGGGGGTTTTAGTTTTTGTTAATGGCCCTACAGCCTTTTTTAAGACTGAAAACGTGGCTTTTGTATCTATCAGGAAGTCTATGGGTTGGCCCCCTACCTTTAAGGTTATCATGGGCTCCCGGGGGGCCAAGAGGGTAGGAGCCCTGACTCTCTCATTCTGTACTTTTTAAGAGGACGGGAGTTGCCCCCTCCGTGGACTTACCCCTGTTAGGACATTTATTTTTTTAATGTCTAAATTGCTTATAGACTACACATTGGTTGGGGGCCAGCGCCTTTTTTTGCGGGGGTGGCCCCCTGGGGGTAAAGTTTTGCGGCCTCTTGAAGGGGGACCTCCCTGTCTTCTGGGCGGCCTGGTTTTTTGTAGGGCAGTGATGACAACTTTTGTGGGGTTTTTTTGTGGCAGTTATTTTGGCTGAATTATGATTGTTAAAAATCTTTTGGGCAATTTTTATTAACTCACTGAGATTTTTTACCCTCAAATCGATTAACTTTTGTAGTTTTTGTTTAATATTTGGGGCCGACTGAGACACAAAGGCAACATTAATAGCCCTGTGATTTTGGGGAGCCTCTGGGTCTATGGGAGTATAAGTCTGGTATGTCTTGAATAATTGTTTTAGGAAGGCGGCTGGACTTTTGTTATTTTTTTGTGCCAATCCACTAACCTTAGACATATTTGTAGGCTTTTTAGCCGCTCTGTGGAGGCCCAGCAGCAGAGTCTGGCAATACTGGGTTAGGGACCTCTTACCTTGATGGTGTTGGGGTCTTAGTCTGGTTTATGGTTGGGAAACCAGGTTCTGATGAAATCTGCATCAGAGGCTGGCTGTCTATCTGGACCCAGGACGGCTGTTTTTGCCTCTTGGTTTATGCGTTTGCGTTTTTTTTCACGTGAAGAGCACCTGGAGAAGCTGCTGACAGTCATCCCAGGTGGGTTGGTGGGTGTGGAATACTGTTTTTAAAAGAGAAATGAGACCTTGCGGTTTTTAGAGAAAGGAGGGTTTGGGGACTTTTAATTATAGAGATCACTGGTGGAGAAGGGGGAATAGAACATAAACGGGCAGTCACATTCGGGTAGGGGGGCCATCTGTCGTAGCGGCAGAATGGCTCTGGGGTCCCCTGACAAATCTGGCGACGGGGGTCATTGCCCCCTTCCGCGGGTTTTGGGGGGACCATAGGGTGGCTTAGAGGCTTTTATTTTGCCCTGCCCTCTCGGTTCCCTCTCTACTTTGGGGCTCTTTTTTTTTTTTACTCTGTCTTTTTTATCTACTTTGGGGCTCCTCCTTTTTTCCGCCCTCCATTTGTCTTTTTTAACTTTGGCGACCTTAGGCGGGGCATAAGGTGGCGGTCGCCATGGGTCACAGATGGGATCCTCTCTGGATGATGGAAAAGCCGGTGGGTTTATGTGAGAGGGGTTTTGTTGTTCACTCAGGGATTTGTTAGTGAACGGGGGTGTTTGACGCCTGCTTTTTTGGACCTTGTTGGAGACATCTGTAAATAAAACTTTGGAAGGCTTAGCATCTGCACACTTGGTTAAATATTGGGTTCTCAGTGGCAATGTCAATCTAGACGTCAATATACGGAATTTGGTCAGGGCGACCTGGATTTTTGTATACCACCTGTCGTACACTGGACAAGAGGGATAAATTAAAAGAACCCTCTGAGGGCCATTGTGTCCCCAAAGCTGGCCATTTTAACTGACACAGAGTTTTAAGGGTGGGGGTGTTGACTTTGGCCCTATAGTCCCGGGCTCGCCGGGAGAAGTCAGAGAAATTTTTTAGAAGGCAGCTTAATGGAGTTAATGGAGTTTTTTGGGCTGACGGGCCCTGTCCCATTTTGAAAGCGAGAAAGGCCAGCCGTGAGCAAGGAAGCTGGGAGGGGAGTTGTAGTCTTTGTCTCTGTTTTTGTGGGGTGCTGTTGAGGCAAAGGCGGAGGGAAGGTTATTGGAATCTTGGAGGGTTTTAGTTTGGAAGCCTCTGACCACCTTTTTTTTATTGCAATAGTAACAAACAGGTGTCTCTCTAAAGGATAGGGCACTGTCGCGACACATAGAAGACTGACTCACTTTTATTTACACAAGTACATAAAAATTAAAAGTCCTTTTTTTTTATTTTCAGCATATTATGGGGGTACAGATTTTAAGGTTTCAATAAATGCCCTTTCCCCCCTCCCCCCACAAGTCTGGAAACCCTGAGTTTCCAGCATGACCATCCCCCAG
>VSMD01006066.1:0-39869 GCA_008750895.1 Mirza zaza
ACCTACGGTGTCCCACTAGGAAACGAAGGCGGGTCAAACACCGACATGTTCCGCCCACATAAAAGATGGCGCCGGGCGCGTCAGCTATGCTTGCTGCCCGGTTCCTTGTCTCCGGGGCGGGGTCTAGAGCAGGAGGTGTGCGTTTTTGTTTTTCCCATCCTTTCTCCCCTCCTCTTGCTCTCACGGCATTCGCTGAGGGTGAAGAAGGAAATATCTGATACCCAGATTAAGCAGACGGAAACAAAGTGGGAAACCACCGCAGCGCGCGGCGCGTTCCGGAGCTCCCGAGACGCGTGCGGGAACGGGGGTCCGGGGGCGTGGTCAGAGGCGGGGCCGGGGCGGGACTGCGGTTGCGGTCCCTGCGCCCGCGGCGGCGGAGGAGGCGCAGGCGGTGGCGGGCGGTGAGTGCTGGACTGGCGTGCTGGCGGGTGGGTGTTTACGGTCGGGCTGTCGGGACGAGCAGGGGTGGCAGCGGGGGCTCTCCTCAGGGCAGGACTCGTCTTTCCTTTTCCTCCCTCGCTCCTGGCCCGAGCCGGGCATCGGGCTTCCCAGCGCGGCGACTGGTGGAGTTGCCTGCATCCGGGCCCCAGGCTTCCCGGCGGCGGCGGCGGCGGCGCAGAGACGAGATGGGGATGCGGCCTCTCCCCGCCTTCGCGCTCGCCGTGCCCGAGCCCTTCCCGGATACCCAGCCGGGGCCGCCGGGAGCGCAGCCGCTGTGGGCTGGAGAGGAAGGAGCCTGGGGCACCGAGAGGCCTTTACCCGGGGAAGGCCAGAGGGCGGGCAGCGCGCGGCTCCTCCGGGCTAAGTCAGGGTTCGCCAGGAACCGAGACAGCCCTGCCCGCGAGGAGATAATGCGCGTGCTATGGCGGTGTGGGCAGACCGCACGCCTGCAGAATTGCAGAAGTTTGTGAGGAGAGTTCCTGTGTTGTAAACGTGGGCAGCGGTGTTAGCGCGTACTCCCTTTCTGTGGTACTTGACCTGGTTGCTTCACTGCCCGGAGATTACACAGACTTACTTAAGGGAAGTGACCATTGTGACTTGGGCATCACTTGACTGATGGTAATCAGTAGTAGAAAGAAGTGCACTGATTACAGGTCTGTACCCACACTGAGTCTGTCTGGCCACAGTGAACTCTGCAGTGCTTTTGTAATTAGGAAGAGGTGAGAGGTGATGCACTTGCCCAGGAGGGATGGCCCTTTCACACATAATAGAGATTGTTAGGCTCTAGTAGAGTAGCAGTCTGGTTGTGGCAGGTGGATAAATTCCTATTCAAACTGTTCCCATCCATCACCAGTGATGTGAAACAAGGGTACACAATCTGTCTGGCATTACTTCTGCTTTGTACAAAAGGTTCAAAAACAAGTATTGGAAAATCTTGTTAGATATGAGCTTTCTTAGACGTTGGAAAACAACATAATCTGAAAACCACAGAAGCAAAACTACAATATATGTGGTACCGATAATATGGAGTTAGAATACTTGAAATATGATGGTGTTATTTGACACAGGCACTGTTACCACCACTTCTGCCAAACCCTTCCGCTTTAGGAAAACCCTGAATCAGTTGGAAACTGCCTCATGATGACTGGGCATTTTATACAACTGAAATAAAAAATGATAGACATTACTGACCACATTGCAGATTGTGTGCACTAAGCCAGCATTTGTCTGCTCCAGGAAACAATTGCATACAACTTATGAAGTTGATAAAATAGTCTCTTTATTTGGCTAGGTTGGCAGTCCAAAATTTGCTTTGAAAGAAAGAAGTTTAAAAACCAACGGAGAGCTCTTTCAAGCTTGCCCTTATGCCCTGTGCTAAGTAGTTCATTGGAATGGTAGGTTAGCCTGTCTATTTGAGAAACTTGGATCTGTAAGAGATAGCCAGATGGTGACATCATGAATTTAGTCTCTGAGTCTTGCCTGATGTTGAAAATTTAGAAAGTGTTGCAAACTTTCAGATGTTACAAGCAGTTCTCTGTTCTTTAAGTGGTCCTGGGCAGCTATCTTTTTGGAAGGTGGACTGATTTAGGATCCTGCCTCTCTTAGGGCTGGTAGAAAATCAACGGAAAGCATGGTTACAAGAAGTGAAGGCCTTATGATGGTAGAATTCTAATTTAAATAGCAGTGGACCAAACAACTTTCTAAATACCAATCAGGGAAGAGATGGCTGATATTTAGCAAAGGTTTAAGGAAAAATCAAAACCTCAAGCTTACCACTCTGCTGAAAGTTTTAACAGAAGCTAATTAATATAATCATATGTCTGCATATGTTGGATTATTTTCAGAAAGTATATTGCGTAAACCCTCATGAACCCTGTGCTTTGTTTACAGGAGAGGCAAGCCACCATCCCACCTGATTTGGATCCTGGCTTCCCTCAAAAGACTCTATCACTAATGTTTGATAACTTTCTGGAGTAGCCAACACTACATGTATCTAAGATATGTAAATAAAAGACTATTGGTTTTGAACTGATTTTTTTTCAGCCACATTTGTATATATGGATTCTCTTCACCAAAGATGACAACTTCTGGTATTAGTAAAATCACTTTCCAGCTCTACTAGTTATACTTCTCTATGACGTTTCATTTGTTAGGTTGTTTCTTTTGGCAGGATTTAAAGCTAAGCAATCCAGCATGATCCTTGTCTTTCATTTTCTTTCTGATTATATTAGGAGTGAGACTGAATATAATTAGTGGTCTCTAATAGTTTAATTTTCATAATCAGGTAAAAAGTTTTCCCACAGTTCAATCAGATTTTGCTCTAGGACTCAATTCTGTTTTAGGAAATATTTTTCAATATAATGATGAAATATTTGAGTGATAATATTGCCTTTATGATTATTCACCTTTTTTTTCCAAAAAGAAAGAATGAAAGAGAAACATATGTGCAATATAATTTTATAGTTGTGTGTTTGCTCAATCTTCTAGTTTGCTGCTCTTAATGTTTGCAATAGCTTCATTACAGTTTCAGTTCATATTACATTCTTGTATCCTGTCATTGCAAACTATTTAAATTGTATCCAAAACAGTGGATATTTTAAATAAGCTGTAGAGCTTATATCCAGTGTAGTCCCTTAAGACTATTAAATTGATATATTAAAAGTATTACTTAAGTGAATTCCTGAAGTTAAAAATAACACATGTGAAAACTATCTTTGTGTTAAATCATTTCTGCACATACTTATGGTTAACTGTTTTGCCAAGCTCTATATGCCTGTTCATAGTATGATAAAAGTATTCATCTAATGCTCTAAAAATAGAAATCACTGGTTTTTATCAGACTCTAAAGTCTCTCGAGAAGATATAGATAAAAATTCTTTAAGTAAAATGGTTTACTTTGACATAAATTTAGTTATAAATCGAATGTTAGCTCCCAAAGCAATCAATGTAGGCAAAGATAGTTTGTCTATTAGCTGTTCTCCATTGCTATTATGATTAATGGATTTCATAGTTTTAGATTTGCTTAAATGAAATTGTCATAATTTTTTTCCACTTTCCAGTCTTCTGATGCAAGTCTTCAATTAAAGTAGAGCTATATGTCATTTAATGACAGAGATACTTTCTGAGAAGTGCATCATTAGGTGATTTTATTGTTGTGCGAACATCATAGAATATATTTACACAAACGTAGATAGTGTAGCCTAATACACACCTAGGCTAGATGGTATGGTATGTTGCTCCTAGGCTATAAACCAGTATAGCATGTTATCCTACTTAATATTGTAGGCCAGTGAACCCCAACCTTTTTGGCACCAGGGACCAGTTTCATGGAAGACAATTTTTCCATGGACCAGGGGGTGGCAGAAGGGAAGGTTTTGGGATAATTCAGGCACATTACATTTATTGTGCACTATTTCTATTATTATTACATTTTGATATATAATGAAATAATTATACAATTCACCATAATGCAGAATCTAATGCTGCTGCTGATCTGACAAGAGGCAGAGAGAGTCATGTGAGTGATGGGGAGCAGCTGTAAATACAGATGAAGCTTCGTTCACTCACCCACCACTCAGCTCCTCCTGCTGTGCGGCCTGGTTCCTAACAGGCCACGGACTGGTACCAGACCTCTGCCTGGAAGTTGGGGACCACAGCTGTAGGCAGTTGTAATACACTGGCAAGCATTTGTATATCTAGGCATATCTAAACATAGAAAAGGTATAGTAAAAAACCAGCATAAAAGATTTAAAATGGTACACCTGTATAGGACACTTACCATGAATGGAACTTGAAGGACTGGAAGTTGCTCTGGGTGAGTCAGTGGGTGAGTGAATATGAAGGCCTAGGATATTATACGACTATAGACTTTATAAACACTGTACACTTAGGACACATTAAAGTTGTAAAAGTAATGTTTCTTTCTTCAATAATAAATTAACCTTAGCTTACTGTCACTTTTGTAGTTTAAAACTTAATTTTTCCAACTTTTTGACTCTTGGAATAATGCTTAGTTTAAAGCATAAACATGTTGTACAACTTTACAAAAATAATTTCTTTCTTTATATCCTTATTCTATAAGCTTTTTTCTATTTTTTTTTTTTTGAGACAAAGTCTCACTTTTGTTGCCCAGGCTAGAGTGAGTGCCATGGCATCAGCCTAGCTCACAGCAACCTCAAACTCCTGGGCTCAAGCGATCCTTCTGCCTCAGCCTCCCAAGCAGCTGGGACTACAGGCATGCGCCACCATGCCCGGCTAATTTTTTCTATATATATATTAGTTGGCCAATTAATTTCTTTCTATTTATGGTAGAGACGGGGTCTCGCTCTTGCTCAGGCTGGTTTTGAACTCCTGACGTTGAGCAATCCACCCACTTCGGCCTCCCAGAGTGCTAGGATTACAGGCGTGAGCCACCGCGCCCGGCCTTTTTTCTATTTTTTAAATTTTTTTTTTTTTTTTTACTTTTTAAACTTTTTTGTTAAAAACTAAGACACAAACACACACATTAGCTTAGGCCTACACGGGGTCAGGATCATCAGTATCACTTTCTTATATGTCCACATCTCATCCCACTGGAAGGTCTTCAAAGACAATAACACACATGGAGCTGTCATCTCTTATAATAGTAATGCCTTTTTCTGGAATACCTCTTGAAAGAGCTGCCTGATGTTCTTTTACAATTAACTTTTTCTTTTATAAGTAGAAGGAATACACTCTAAAATAAATAAAAAGTATTGTATAGTAATATATAAAGCAGTAACAATTGTTATCAAGTATAATGTACTATACATAATTGTATGTGGTATACACAATTAGTGGTGCAGCAATTTTGTTTACACCAGCATCACCACAAACACTGAAGTAATACATTGGCCTATGGTGTTATGATGGCTTATATGACATTACTGGACAATAGGAATTTTTCAGCTCCACTATAATCTTGTGGGACTATTATTATATATGCTGTTGAACAAGATGTTATGTGGTGCATGACTGTATATGCAAGACAGTGATATTAGTTTTACACTAATATCATATAGAATATACCTTCTTAGAGTGATATATTTGTGTGGATTAAGATGCAAAGGGACCAGGAGCTCTGGGTTCTAGCTTGTCTGCAAGCTTGTTTGCTTTTCTCTGTGTCTGTTTTCTCAGTAGATTGAAGTGCTTCAGCTACTTGGGAGGCTGAGGCAGGAGGACTGCTTGAGCCCAGGAGTTTGAGACCAACCTGGACAACGTAGCGAGACTCCTATTTTTGAAAACAAAATTTGTCCGGTGAGCTGGCCAATACTTGTAGTCCCTGCCTCTCAGGAGGCTGAGGCAGGACCATTGCTGGAGCCCAGCAGTTCAAGGCTGTAGTGAGCTATGGTCAAGTCACTACACTTTGCCTAGGCAACAGAGCAAGACTCTGTCTAAGAGAGAAGGAAATGGGGTGGAGGAGGGATTGAGGGAGGAAAGAAGGATAAGGAAGGAAGAAAAGAAAAGAAAGCCTCGAAACTTGAACAGGGCCTGTTCAGCCCTTTTGTTCTCTGTGTGTTCTAAATAAGTGAAGCTTTTTTATTTTAGCTATTTAGTATGGAACTTTTTTCTCAATAATAGAATGCTATACTTCTTTAATACACTTGAGTAGTATATTAAATGTATTTATCTTTGTCTTGGTATTTCAGTGTCATTTTAAAACTAATATTGGGCTTTAGTATCCTGATAGCCCAAAAGTGAATTCATCGAGGATAACAGGACTGTTTGCTCATTTTTTTGTTATGGCTCCAGAGTTGTGTTTTTGCAATCCTATATACTTTTTTTTTTTATGTTTGAGCAGCTTTAAACTAATTCTTTTATATGGTATTATATTACATTTCTAGAAATACTGTAACAAAGCACCACCGATTGGGTGGCCTAAAGTAACAGTAATTTATTCTCTCACAGCATAGAAGCTTAAAGTCAGAAATCAAGGTATCTGTAGGGGAATCATCCTCTGAAGACTCTAGTGAAGACTCTTGCCTTGCCTCTTCCTTCTGGTGGCTACCAGCAATCTTTGGCATTCCTTGACTTGTGGTTGCATGATTCTGATTTCTGCCTTTCATCTTCACATAGCTGTCTTCCCTTTGTGTCTGTGTGTCTCCAAGTCTCCCTCCTTATAAACACACCAGCCTTGGATTGGGACCCACTCTAATCCAGTGTGACCTCATCTTAACTTGATTACACCTATTTCCAAATAAGGTCGCCTTCACATATACCGGGGGTTAGGATTTGAACATACCTTTTTGGGAGGATACAGTTCAACCTATGGCAAGTGTCATGGTCTCTAGCTGGGCCTGCCCCTTCTGTTGTGCTCCTCTTTGGTGGCTATGCATTAGGGACCAAATACGCAATCATACTAGAACTGCACAGAGACTGGCTGTTTGGGAATAGTAAGGGTCTATTCTGCAAGCTTTAGCGTTTACTATTTCATGTGAATACAAAGAGGCCCTTTTTTTAGTTCATTAGTTTGAATTTCTCTTTTTGTTTCTGTTTGTTTGTTTTGAGAAAGAGTCTGGCTTTGTCACCCAGGCTAGAGTGCAGTGGCATCCTCATAGCTCACTGCAATCTCAAACTCCTGGACTCAAGTGATTCTCCTACCTCAGCCTCCTTAGTAGCTGAGACTACAGGCACATGCCCGGGTTATTTTGAATTTCAGCACTTTTGTGCTGTAAATCAGTGACAAGTTACTGTGTCTCATAAAATTATCAACATATCAACAAACATTTTATGTGTACCTACCATACTAATTGAATATCTCTATCTTGGTAGGAGACAGCAATCTTCTAAATGTTTGACTTAAGAGGGAAAATCATGTATGTCTAAATCATTTGGGGTTTTGATATCACTAAAATTGCTGCACCTAATCATGGGTTTTATGTGTCATTGTGTAGATATCTCAGGAGTATTCGGCTAATGTGACAATTGGGATGCCGTGATGTCGACTCTTTGCCCGCCACCATCTCCAGCTGTTGCCAAAACAGAGATTGCTTTAAGTGGTGAATCCCCTCTATTAGCAGCTACCTTTGCTTACTGGGACAATATTCTTGGTCCTAGAGTAAGGCACATTTGGGCTCCGAAGACAGAGCAGGTACTTCTCAGCGATGGAGAAATAACTTTTCTTGCCAACCACACTCTAAATGGAGAAATCCTTCGAAACGCAGAGAGCGGTGCTATAGATGTAAAGTTTTTTGTCTTGTCCGAAAAAGGAGTGATTATCGTTTCATTAATCTTTGATGGAAACTGGAATGGGGATCGGAGCACATATGGACTATCAATTATACTTCCACAAACGGAACTTAGCTTCTACCTCCCACTTCACAGAGTGTGTGTTGATAGATTAACACACATTATCCGGAAAGGAAGGATATGGATGCATAAGGTGAGTGGTTTTGAGCTTATTAATCATGCTAACCTAACCATTGAAAGTTTATTTTATGATGCATTTATATCTAATTTTTAGAAATTATATGCAATTAACGTCAAACAATAGGTGTTATTTATTTTGCATCTACCCTATTAGATGCAGATAGATCTGGTCTGATGACTATGCTCTTCATAATAATTGTGGAAGGTAAGAGATGGTAGCTTCACATTATAGATAAAAAGCTAAAACTTAGAGAAATTAAGAAACTTTTAGAGCCTAGATTTGTCTTGGAAGCCTTTGAGTCTAAAACCTTTTTTTTCCCTTTCATTGCATGGCCCTGTCTTTCACTTACTACTATGTGTTAAATATAATAGTTTAAACAATTGTTTCATAAGCTGTCAGCCATGTAGCCTTTGATCCCTTTAACTTCTTTGCCAAATTCTCAAATTTTTAAAATGAAGAGGTTGGACCAAATGGTTCCCAGGAGATATTCCTTTTAATTTTGCAGATTAAGCTAGAGGAAATTATTGTTTTCTTCTAAATCCTGTAGTTTAATATATAGCAAATCTATGTTTCAGTATAGTTTTGGCATATCTGAAGAGCAAATTGAATTCTTCTTATTTTCTAGTTTGATACTAACTTGGAAGTCCATTTTAAAGCATTTTCAATTTTATAAAGCTTTAAACCCAATAGTAAGGAAAAATAGTATCTTTTAAAGGAGTAGTTTTTTTACTGTGTTTGCAGACTTGCCTCCTTATTTCTCTGTGTTTATGAAAATCATTTAAAATCAGGAGGCTCTATATTCCCCAGATTCATCTTGGTCTTGTTTAATTTGAAAAGAACAAGTCATTATTTTCCTTTTTGAAAGCTTGCTGATGTTACATTGACTGTTTTCTGCTAAATTACCTGTTTTTTCACTGCAGAATAAACAGTGTTTTGATTTTATTTGTATTGTCCACAAGAGCATGGATTTGTTAATTTCCTGCCTCCCTGCTTTTATCCCCCTAATATAGAAAGTATTTTAACTATAAACTAAATTACACAAGAACAAGTCTACATTGAAAAATAAGCCAATATCAAAATGTTGTGGAGTTTTTTTTAAGGAAACTTTCTTTTCCTCAGGAAAGGCAAGAAAATGTCCAGAAGATTGTCTTAGAAGGCACAGAGAGAATGGAAGATCAGGTAAAGCACAGATTGCATACTGTCAAATATCATTATTCCCATCCATGGCTTATATGTCTGTATAAGGATGATACTGTTTTTGTTAAGGCTTTGAAGACATGTTAGTTTGACAAAGAGAGCCTGAAAATAAACAGAGCCTTTATGGAGGTATATAGAATAAATGATGAAAATTTCTGTATCTTATACCTGAAGAGTTAAATAAGTAAACAAAGGAAAATAGTAATTGCATCTACAGATTAATATTTTGCATTTTTTCTGTTGGTACAGAATACGTTTTGGATAACTTGTTCATAGTGAAAATAAAAACTTTTCTATGAGATTTTCTTTAAAGTATTGCTTTCCAAACATTTACGCAGAAATAGCCATAATAGGAGGAGAGTGCATGTACCCCTAAGTTGTCTGTCTGGGGGTGCAGGCCTAGCTCTAACCACAGTATTTCTTTAAAGTCTTATGTTGTATGTTTAAAACTCTCATAATTTACATTTTGTTCTATGGACTAGCTATTTGTTTAAATATTGAAATTTGCCAGTGATATTCCTTACCCTCTTACTATTCAGGCTTCTGGGAACATCAACTCTTTAGGAAAATGTGCCATGTTCAACCTATGGCTTTGAATGCTACTGGGAACAGACACCAGAGTTTGAGAAGCATAATTGCAAGGATATGGCTTCCCTTGTAGAAATTAAATGCAAACCATTTCTGTGTAGGGTGCTGACATGGTTTGTCTTGAAGGGGAATCTCCAGTGGAGAAAAGGTGCTTCACTTTTACTCACATTACCCCTGGCATGCTACCTCCATTGCTCCTCCTTGTAAAACTCCGGTTGCCATTTCTCTGGTTCTCCATTGCATGACTGAGATAGATGATAATTTAAAAAATAATTTTTCTAAAAACTTGTGAAAATATAGGAACATAAATAAGGAAAATACAAAACCCTATAAAGTGATCTCCTTTGCCAAATTGTTATCTTTGTACTTTTATAGATAGCTTTTCAGTCCAGAAGAAGTAATTCTCAGAAAGTCCAGCCTTTTGTATTGGTCAATAAACTGGGTCCCCAGTAATGAGGTGACTTTGACCAGTCTCTAAGCTGCTTGTTATGGACTATTTAAGTAGAGTTATCTCAAGGTAAGGAAATTTAGGGCCAAATAAAATTCTGCTTTTACTGGGATTTTGTTTTTCAAACCAAAAAGCTGTGCATAACTAAGTTGATCACTATTAATGAATTTATGTCTCCGTTTTAAGGGCTGTGCTTGAAAAATGTTATCCTACTGTTCTATGTCAGAAGGAAAGTATATTTGAGACAAACTGAAGTTTTTAAAGGGGAAACATTGTACTTACTATTGAGAAGTTCCACTTAGAGAAGTACAAGGAGGAAAAAAAACATGGGGGATTTTCCTTTAGGGCCTCTTCTGTATTCAGCCTTGTAGGATTTTTTGTTTTTGTTTTTGTTGTTGAGTTTCAGTGAGGGTATCCAGTCATTTACAATGATGATAAATGTCTGAGATCCTGTGTACAAGATACTCTGTATGAAGTACTACATATGCTCAAACCTAAGGGGAGATATTTTCCCAAAATTTCTGAAA
The DNA here is from genome assembly GCA_008750895.1 of Mirza zaza. NCBI lineage: Eukaryota > Metazoa > Chordata > Mammalia > Primates > Cheirogaleidae > Mirza > Mirza zaza. The sequence goes on from VSMD01006066.1 coordinate 10,589, forward strand.
AGGAGTTGCCTTATAATTGAGTCCTTGCAAATATCACACTATGTGTGCTTTCAAAGACTTTATTTTGAACATTAAATACTTCTTGGGGAAGACACATTAGTCTGGAATAACTTCAATCAGTGCTGGTTTTGGAATCCTACAGCTATCATCTGATAAAATCACTTCACAAGGAAGGAAATTTAACACAGTTTCAGTCATTATTCTTGTTGGCTTATATGTGTTAATTGTAAGCAAGGATTTTAATGATTAAAAAGCAAACCCAATAAGTGGTTAGTTGTGGAGGTTACTGCAGGATGGATTTTTTAAAATAAAACTTTCTGTATTTATATATATATATATTTCTATATGATTTTCTATATTATGCAGGTGAGCTTAGGATAAAATTTCCAGAGGTAACATCAGATTTAAATTCTCAAGCAACTTACCTAATAATGGGTTCCGAAATAAAAAATGGCTCTAGGTCTGACAGAGGTCCTAACTGAAAAGATGATTATGAAGAGTTTGAATATAATCATTTCGTGAAATGTGAGGAAAAAAAACTATTATTCATTTTAAATAATATATGATTTTTAAAATATGTTTAGCTAAAAGTTGATAGACATTTGAGTTTCATCTGTATCTCAAAAAGTTTATGTATTCAGATTGGTCAGAAAAGCAGTAGGTTGGTGGTAGTAATAAATAAATGATGGTTCACCCGTATTTGAGATACTTTACATTTATAGTGTTTTGTATGTACTTTTCAGGTTGATTCTATTAATAGAAATTACAGATTTCAAAATTATATTTTTGTGATGTAATAAGTAGTAGTACTATCTTGAAAGAACTAAAGGAAGCTTTTCTGTTTTGATTCTGAAACTATGATAATTTTGATTTGCATTTGGGTAGGTTATACCTTATTATGAATGTAGAGGTTGGGTATTGATTCACGCTTTCCTATTGAGTTATTTGGTAAGGATTTCAAAGTATTTATGCTTGGCTCTCTTCATTTTTAAATATGAAATGTATTGGTGACCTTTAACAAGACTTTTTATATCTGAAGTCAATTTCAAAGGAGATACTTTCTGAATGTGACATGGTGATTTAATTATTGTGTGTAGCAGTAAATGATAAACCATGGATTCCACGCTCACTAAAGAAAAGTATTCCTGGAAGAATGAAAATAGCTTTATATAACATGTAAATCCTTTAGAAATATTTTGGAGTAGTAGACTTGTTTGGGGTTGTGTTTAAACAATTTACCAAGTATTTCCATCAAAGAATGTTATTCTCGCTTTCATTTTAAATTTCTTATTGTCCAGCTTTATCCCATATTATGTGATTTTCATTTTACTTTATTTTATAGGGTCAGAGTATTATTCCAATGCTTACTGGGGAAGTGATTCCTGTGATGGAACTGCTTTCATCCATGAAATCACACAGTGTTCCTGAAGAAATAGATGTAAGTTTTTATATTATTAAATGGGAACAATTATATTTATCAATTCCCTTGAGTTATATTATGATTATGTATATTGGCAATATTCTAATTTTAGTAGTAATCATTTTGTCATACATTCTATTCATAGGTTGTATTAGCCACTAACAAGCACATAAAAATCCTGGATTTTAGGGCAAAACAGAGGCTTTTTTGATCAATGATAATTATGACAAAATTAAATTTATTTCATTTATTTCACCACTGTTATAATTCCTAAAAGTGGGAGAATCCCAGCCCTTATAGAAGCGATTAGTATTTAATGCAATGCTTATTGGAACAAAGCAATGTGCAAATCAGTGGCTGTTAATGGAAGTTTACTTATATTCCCCAATTTGATTTCCTTAATCATTTGTTGAGGACATTGGAATCATACACTATGTGTATATAGAGATATCTTTAGGGAACTATTCTTGTTGCTTTTTTTGACTTTCTCCCTAAGATAGATCTCATTCTGACACTCAGAAGAGGAAGTTGTTCTTGTAAAAATTGTTGTTTAACCTGCCTGACTGGCTTTCACATTTGTTTTAAAAGTTTATGGTAGTGCACAGAGATTGTTTTATGAGAAGTCTTAATTTTCAGAAATGAAGACAATATTTATATTGAATTTAGGTTTCAGAAAACTTGTATATTAAAAGCGTTATTTCAGCACTATGTTATAGGTAGACTAATTTTTTTTTTGGTACATTTTAGATAGTTGATACAGTACTCAATGATGATGATATTGGTGACAGCTGTCATGAAGGCTTTCTTCTCAAGTAAGAATTTGTCTTTTCGTAAAAGCTGGGTGAAGCAGATACAAATCTTATGCTTTGGAAGGAAGAAAATAGAAATATCTACCTGCTCAGATTATTCTAGTAACAACATGGCATCCTTGAACTGTTGCTTAAATGTGTGTTATTTTTTTCACTCTTTATATTTCTGTGATATATTTAATATTTAACCTACAAGCTTTAATGGCTTGAATCAGAAACACTTTTGTCCTGAATCTGTTCAGTGTCAGCCATTCATACATCATTTTTAATCTCATTTGACTTGAAATAAATCACTTAACCTCTACATACCAGTTTCTTCAGCTATAAAATGATGCTATTTCACTAACTAACTGGGTTATGGTAAGGCTTAAAGGAGAGAATATCAGTGAAAGGCCCCTGAAAAATATAAAGTCCAAGACAAATTAAAGATGGCATTATATTTACAGCTTTGCTGTTTATCACGTAAAGCTATTCTGAGTTGTTTGAAGCTCACTCACTTTTTTTTGGTTTTGTTTGTGAAATTGTTTTACAGCCAATGTTTTTAATCTGTTTTCTTTAACTTGCAGTGCCATCAGCTCGCACTTGCAAACCTGTGGCTGTTCTGTTGTCGTAGGTAGCAGTGCAGAGAAAGTAAATAAGGTAATTTATTTTATAATCTAGCAAATGATCTGACTTTTTAATACTGCTACCATATCATGGGTTATCATTTAAATGTTAGGTTGTAATCAAATTATCTAATAGTATAAGGAGGCAATATAATCTCACCAAATTGCTGTGTTACTCTGTGGCAAAAATGAGTTTCAAATAAACTGTTTGCATAGGAGTAATTTATCAGTTTATTTTGATAACTGGTAAATACCAGTCTCAGTTGTGTATAAATGATTTTGAGAATATTTTAAAATCACATATTTTAAAGATATTTGTCTTCTGTTTCCTTTAATAAATATGAAGAGCCATGTAATTTTGGTACCAGTTCCAAAGGCATGTTATTTGATCATTCATCTTGATTTCATTATCTTGGTTTTCCGCCTAAATCGAATCAATTTAGCTTTTAGGAAGCTGTGGCAATTAAGTGGTCAGTGGAGGTTGTACTTTATTCAGTGATGTTTGTGACCACTTCCTTCAGTGGTATATGAGTTAATAAAGAATTAATGAGGCCGGGCACGGTGGCTCAAGCCTGTAATCCTAGCTCTCTGGGAGGCCGAGGTGGGTGGATCATTTGAGCTCAGGAGTTCGAGACCAGCCTGAGCAAGAGCGAGACCCCATCTCTACTATAAATGGAAAGAAATTAATTGGCCAACTAATATATATAGAAAAAAAAATTAGCCGGGCATGGTGGTGCATGCCTGTAGTCCCAGCTACTTGGGAGGCTGAGGCAGCAGGATTGCTTGAGCCCAGGAGTGTGAGGTTGCTGTGAGCTAGGCTGACGCCACGGCACTCACTCTAGCCTGGGCAATAAAGTGAGACTCTGTCTCAAAAAAAAAAAAAAAAAGAATTAATGAACAGTTAAATTTCCAAGCATTAGGCAATAAACTAATGGATCTTGCACTTCTCTTCACTGACCATTAATTACAAAAAGTCCAAAGATAAGCACATATGTCTATCACTTTAAGCAAACTTAATTTTTTTAAAGTTTTATATCAAAAATATGTTAGGAATGATTTTTACTTTATAAAGATATGTTTAATTAATTTTTTCCTGTAATAAGCTACCCTCTGTACTTACATGAGCCTTAATTTATCAAAATTATATTCCTTGGCCAGGCATGGTGGCTTATGCCTATAATCGTAACACTCTGGGTCTGTAAGGCTGAGGCAGGAGGATCGCTTGAGGTCAGGAGCTCAAGACCAGCCTGAGCAAGAGTGAGACGCCTGTCTCTCTAAAAAAAAAAAAAAAATTATATTCCTTGTATAACCATTTATGCAAGATTAGTTGCATTTAAGGACTAGTGATTTTTTTTTTTTTTGAGACAGAGTCTTACTTTGTTGCCCAGGCTAGAGTGAGTGCCGTGGTGTCAGCCTAGCTCACAGCAACCTCAAACTCCTGGGCTCAAGCAATCCTGCTGCCTCAGCCTCCCAAGTAGCTGGGACTACAGGCGTGCGCCACCTTGCCCGGCTAATTTTTTCTATATATATTAGTTAGCCAATTAATTACCTTCTATTTATAGCAGAGACGGGGTCTTGCTCTTGCTCTGGCTGGTTTCAAACTCCTGACCTTGAGCGATCTGCCCACCTCGGCCTCCCAGAGTGCTAGGATTACAGGCGTGAGCCACCACAAGGCGGGGACTAGTGATCTTAGTTATTATTTCTGTTATCCTGAAATCTGTTGATTTCCATCTGGGACCTCTAGAGCCTTAGCGTTCCATAGAGGGACTTCTCATTCCGCTTTATGGAGGAAGAAAGTCTCCATGGTTGGGGCTGTGTATTTTAAACATTTTCTCCTCCTCCAACCTCTTTGGGCAGAACAGCTTCCCTTTTGTCTTTTTAATTTGAGAAAAAAGTTGACACTGCTCTAGCTAAAAAACCACTACTTTAACATAACAACTCTTGATGCATTCTGAATTTAAACATAGTTACATGGCTTTTTATTTTTCCTAATTGAGTTGTAGATCAAGTCCTGTTCCAATCAGAGATTTCTAAACTCCAACCAATGACTTGCTTCATGTCAAATTTGATAGAATTAATTCTATTGAAGGGTTTTGACACTCTTTATTGTTTCTTGTAATCAATTTCACATGTATAACTACTACACAGAAACCATAATTCTGCCTAATTTAAATGCATTTAGTTTTCTTGTCCAAAATTATTTGCTTGTTTGAAAAACAGTTACTGCTGGGTAGAGATAGAATCAGTGATTATATTAGGTCATTATTTCCCACTGAAATACAGGTTCCATGGTCAGATAAGTTTGAGAAAGTCTGCATATTGTATCATTCACCTGGAGAGTCATAATACATAAACAAACATTAAAGGTTTGAGATACCATACATAAGTTTACCAAGCATTTCCTAAACTTATCTGACCACAGAATACCTGTTTTAAGCAAGAACTATTAAATCCCATGAACTGTTATTACAGTTGACTAAGGAATACTTAGTTCTTAGGATGTATTTTATTGATGATAACAATCAAAATTCCTATTCAAATTTCTTTCATGAGCAAATCAGTGGTCTTTGACTTCATATTTTAATGCTAATATCTTTTCTTTTATAGATTGTGAGAACCTTATGCCTTTTTCTGACTCCAGCAGAGAGAAAATGCTCCAGATTATGCGAAGCAGAATCATCATTTAAATATGAGTCAGGGCTCTTTGTACAAGGCCTGCTAAAGGTAGAGTTTCCATTTATCAGTAGTGAAACCAATTCTAATAAATTATTTTGAAACTCTTTATAAGCATATTTTAAATATTAGCATTTAATGTATCTCATATGCCCAGAAACTGACTTCCTTTACACAGCTCTGAACATAGAGTATATATGTTTTATGAATTTATAGTTAGTATTATCAGTGAAACACCATGGAATGTCTTTTGTTTTTCAGGTGGTTCTCTGTAGCTATGTGTCTAGCCTCAGGATTTTCTTTTAAATATATGCTTGAATCAGCTTACACATCTAAAATGGGAACATTTCTTTTTTACTGAATAGATTTGAATTTTTGTGTCACAATTTTGGGTTTATGTACCATATTCATTTATTAAAAAGAAATCAAAAGCATCTTTAAAAATGTATAGGATTTGAGCAATTCCCACATGTTTTATAAAATATGTATATATTTCTAATATGTCACATATATTCAAAAAAATTTATATTTTTGAGACTTTTATTTGCTCAAGTAGCAAAACAGATAAGTGTAAATTAGCAATTATTTTCAGTAAAAGGGGAAAGACAGTTCACTTTGTTGAATGTATTGTTGGTATTTCAATTATAGTCAAAAACGTGACGACATAGCTTTTCTAATGGCTATGTGATTCTCTCATAGTGAATGCTTTCTTGAGGATGTAGGCATAGCCAAATGAAAGAAAAAAATATTAAAAATTGTTGCAAATAAAAATTGAGCTTTTGCATTTTCAATAATATGCCTGCTATGAGCTCAGAATAATAGTATTTAAATGTAGAAATTAGAGGAAACATAGTTCTAATTTGAATTTTATAAATCTGAAAATTAGAACTTCTTCCTGTTAAAAGCATAATAAAGTGCTTAATACTTTTATTTCCTCAGCATCCTGTCATTTAATTATACATTTTTAGCCCTGAAAGAAACCTGTACCAGAGGCATAGAGAAAAACTTGAAATTATGATTTAATGAAAAAATATTTAAGAATTTTCCATTCAAATACAAATTATATAGCCTTCCAGAAAATACCTTGACATTATATGAAGATGATTATCACAGTATTATAAGAGCGAAAAAATGGAAATAGCCCCTGTCTTTCTGTTCATATGACATAGCATAGTACCTCATATACAGTAGATACTTGTTACATGGTAACTGGCTACCCAGCTGACTCTACCTGGAAAGAAATAAATGTTTTACTGATAAAAATACATTTTCATTGAGACACATAAAAAGCATAGAATAATCAAGAAAGAAAAAGTCACTCGTAATTTCACAATCCAGTAAATAACCACTGTTAATATTTGGCATATATCTTTCTAGTCTTTTTTTATTCTGTGTCTGTTTTCTTTAACCTCCCCCCCCAATTGGATTATACTCTGCTTACTCTAATCTGCTGTTTTCCTAATATATTGTATGCCTCTCAATTTCAAAACAAACTTCAGCTTCAGTTTTAGAAGAGAGATAGTAAGCCCATTTTTATTTATGTAATCACTTCTCCTTTTGGATGCTTAAGGTTGTTTGTGATGTTTTGCTATTAAAACCAGTCAGTGCTATAGTGAACACTTCTGTCACTCAAATTTTACACGCAGTCATGAATAATTTCTTAGGACAAATTTTTAGAGATGGATTTGCTGAATCAAAGCCAGTTTTTTTTTTCAATTAAAAAATAAATCTTCATATTGTTTGGCATAGAAGACAGTAAATTTTCCTTTCATTTCTACAGGATTCAACTGGAAGCTTTGTGCTCCCTTTCCGGCAAGTCATGTACGCTCCGTATCCCACCACACACATAGATGTGGATGTCAATACTGTCAAGCAGATGCCACCCTGTCACGAACATATTTATAATCAGCGTAGATACATGAGATCAGAGCTGACAGCATTCTGGAGAGCCACTTCGGAAGAGGACATGACTCAGGATACGATCATCTACACAGATGAAAGCTTCACTCCTGATTTGTATGTAATGCTCTGCCTTCTACTGTTGTTCTCAAACAATATGAAAACTTTTGTCAAGCAATGTGCATCTTTTATGAGTCAAAACAAAACAAAAAAGTCATGTTTAAAAGAAAAGAAACATTGCTAGCAGAATTATGCTTGAAGAAACATTTAATCAAACATTTTTTTAAATGTTCCATTTTATTTCCTATAATTGTGTTTCCCCTAAAATAAGTAAGATTTACTAAAATACTAAAATAAGTAGCCCTTAAAACAAATATTTATTTAGTAAGTATATATTGAGCTCCTAGGCACTGTTACTAGGTGCTGGGGTGGATAGTGGCCAACCAAAGAGGCTCAGCCCCCCTACATTGCTTATAGCCTAGTATATAACAGTTATTAGACAGGCTTATTAACTAAACCAAAAAACTAATTCTAACTCTTTTTTTCTTGACATATGAATATAAAATATAGCAAAGATGTTGAACTATATTAATAGAGCATTTTTTACTTTGTATTTCAAATTATTTTTCATTTTTTACCAGGAAGTCTGATGAGTAAATTAAAAAGGAAAAATAGTCGTAATTAAATGTTGAATATGGACCCAATTAGAAAAAAAATGAAGATGATAAATCTGTAATGATAAAACCCCAAGAAAATACTTAAATGATGTTTTGAAATGAGGAAAAGAATTATAGTATATTGTTATGGTTCTCTTTGATCAATTCAAAGTGGTTGCAGTAATGCTTGGCACATAGAATTTACTCAGTAAATGTTAACTATAATAATCTAGGTTAAGCATATAAGGCAGCAGTAATGTTGGAGCAGGCAACTCTATTGTGTGTTTCTAAGGAAAAATTTTGAGCTTAGGAAACAGACACATGGAGTACCAGTAACCACACACTAAGTGTTGACCAAAAACATAGAATAGTAACATCATGTCCAAGGGATCCCCCAGCCTCCTATGTCTCTAGGCACAGAAAGATAACTTAATTAGGACCCATTTTTTTTCCCTAGTTTTCCAGTGTTCTTATTGGTTCTTTAGAAAGCTTTGGGGAATTGGTTTAGAAAATGAATTGGTCAAACTGGAATTCTACACCACTAAGTTTTCACCTATTGGTAATTTTGGCATACATGTAGAAGTTCTCAAAATTAATCTGTGCCCTCAAACATTTTTTTCTTTCCTACGGTGTTTAGTGTTTTTTTCCCTCTTTTGATCAGTTGCTTAGGAGCTCCTTCTGGGTAATTTAGTGAACTTTAGAATTAGTTTGCAACCATTTAGTATTTTTGTTTTGTTTTGTTTTTTGGAGGAAGTGTATGTATATGCTTTTAACATTTCTTACTCATTTTTATCCAGCTATGTTTGTTTTGCTGATTTGACATACTATGATTAGCCAGCTATTCTTGTTTTGCTTATGACAAAATAATGTTGTGAATTTTTAAATTTTCTTTCCAGCTCTAAGCAAATTTTCTGAACATAAAATTGTCCCCAAATAATATTTTCAACCACTAGATTATGTGTTAACTTTTACATATAATATACTCATTTTTACTTTTAAGTGTATTTTTTTTTTTTTTTTTTTGAGACAGAGTCTCGCTTTGTTGCCCAGGCTAGAGTGAGTGCCGTGGCGTCAGCCTAGCTCACAGCAACCTCAAACTCCTGAGCTCGAGCAATCCTGCTGCCTCAGCCTCCCGAGTAGCCGGGACTACAGGCATGCGCCACCATGCCCGGCTAATTTTTTTTTTATATATATATTAGTTGGCTAATTAATTTCTTTCTATTTTTATAGTAGAGATGGGGTCTCGCTCAGGCTGGTTTTGAACTCCTGACCTTGAGCAATCCGCCCGCCTCGGCCTCCCAGAGTGCTAGGATTACAGGCGTGAGCCACCGCGCCCAGCCCTTAAGTGTATTTTTTAATGTTATTTACTATTATTTTAAATTTTAACTTTTTAAAATAATTTCAGTCACTACCAGTACAATAAAAATCAGTCACTGGAAATATTCTTTTTTAACATTTTGCTTGATCTGATTCACTTATGACCAAGACATTCATTCAATGAAACACGTATAATTAGAACACTAGAATTAAATAGCCTTGTTCTCTGTCCAAAGTCCAAGGAGGGGTCCTGTCAGTGCCAACCCAGTAATCATGAAATGCTGATGTTTTTCTCCCTTCTCAGTTTCCTTCTTCAGTAGTTTGATACACCCATCTCCTAAGATTGGAAACTTGAGGTACTTTCCTGTTTGTTTCTGCACACTCCCATCCTCTTTCTCTGCTCCCCTGCCACTACATATATATATATATAAAATGATTCCCTGCCACTTCCAGTTAAAAAATCTCTTCCCTTATTAAATGTTATGTTACTCCTCTGACTTCAGAAGAACCTAGGGAATATGGAAGAGAAAAGATAAAAGGGAAATATGGGGCCCAGGAAGGGAACAATCTCTTTTGTTTCTTTTAGCACCTACTATATCCTAGGTGCTGTTAGATGCATATTTTCTCATGTGGGCATTATATCTTGACTTCTCACTCTGGTCATTGCCAAGGGAGGTAGTACTTTCTTGTGTATCTGGTTCATGTTACTTGCAGATATTGGGCCTATCAATGCAAAACTGGTGGATAATCATCTAGTTGTGTTCTCTTATCCTATTTAAATGTTTCTTCACATTTATCCTTTTATTTTAGTTTTGGTGATAGTGATAGTATGTATATATTTGTTGCTGGTTTTTTTTGTTTTGACATGGCAAGAGTTGGTAGTTATTATTACTAGTTGCCTAAGGCTCTCAACTTTTTTTTATAAGGTATGAGTACTAAAATAAGTCGATACATGTTATACATATATACTCTTCCTGGGGACTGCTTATACTCTTTAGAGAAAATAATTACATATTAACCTGACAAATACCAGTATATCCTTGAGTTAAAATGAATATATATTTTGTATCTCCAAATATATGTGTCTATGTTACAAATATATTTATAGATAATATATCATTTATAAGAATTTAAAATATTTATTGACTACAGTGAGGGATTATGGAAATAAATATATATAGCTATTTCAACATTTGAACTTTTTTGTTTTCTTCATAGGAATATTTTTCAAGATGTATTACACAGAGACACTCTAGTAAAAGCCTTCCTGGATCAGGTAAACATTGAACTTGAGATTATTAGAGTGGATGAATGACATGTTTCTTTTTTAATATATCCTACAGTTCCTGCACTATATATATAAAGCATCATCTTTTTGTAGTATCTTTTTGTAATATCTCTGATCTTGCCAAAGTGTCTAAATGATTTTTCTTTTGAATTATTAATGGGAAATAGCTTGTATATTAACAAAGATACAGCATTCTCCACATCAGATAACAAGTATTTTAATATTTTAATTTCAAGCACCAACCTATAACTCAAGGAGTTTTTTGTCTTTAAAAGAGGGAGTTGTGAGGCCAGGCATGATGGCTCACACCTATAATGCTAGCACTTTGGGAGGCTGAGGAGGGAGGATTGCTTGAGACTGGGAGTTCAAGACAGCCTGGGCAACATAGCGAGACACAGTCTCTACAAAAAATTTAAAAATTAACCAGGTGTGGTGGTGTGTGTCTGTAGTCCCAGCTACTCAAAGGCTGAGGCAGAGGATGGCTCGAGCCAAGGAGTTGGAGGTTGCCGTGAGCTATGATGACACCACTGCACTCTAGCCCAGGAAACAGAACAAGATCCTGTCTCAGAAAAAGGGGAGGAGGGTTGTTTGTTTGTCTTAACTGAGCCAAAACTATATTTAAAACTTAGTATACTTCTGTTTAAATGATAGCATTTTTATTGCTTTATACTTTAAAAAAAGTCTGCTTAATTACACATTTGAAAAAAATTATAGTTTATATGGAACTTGTTAATATTCCAGCTTTGTCATAATATCATTCTGGGGATCAAGCCAGGAAACTGTGTCACAGATATAGTTTTGAGATAATGAAATACTTACGTTAAGTAGAAATTTTGGATCCAGGTCTATGTGGTCCGTGACACATCGCAAAGTTCAAGGATAATTCATAGCATGGAATTTCACACTTCTCAAGCTGAAATAAAATCCCTCCCGCTTTCCACCCCTACACATGCACACATTCTACTCCCCTTGCCCCCTGCAAGAGTAGAGATACATGAATAAATCAGTTTCTTGGAGTTTCAATTTTATTTGAAGTCTCAACTTCTGGGAGCTTCAATTTTATTTGAAGATTTGGGCGCAAAAGTTAAGTAACACAATATGAAATAACTTACATAATGAGTTCTAATAGTGAAATAAACATGGATATATTTTTGAGGTAGAGTGTAAAGTTTGAATGCAGTTTTAAGGATAAAATAGAAACTTCAGAAAACTGTCAGATTGCTTCTAGACCCAGCGCTTCTACCACACTGTGCTGTCTGTTAGGGGCCATCAGTGGAAATGGTTGAGGAGATGCTCTGATGCGTATTGTCTGCCAGACACTTTCAATGCCGAAGGTGCCGTATGAGTAGAATGGGAGCAAGCAGTGTATTAATATGGTTCATCTTCTTGCAGGTCTTTCAGTTGCAACCTGGTTTCTCTCTCAGGAGTACTTTCCTTGCACAGTTCCTGCTTGTCCTTCATAGAAAAGCCTTGACACTAATAAAATACATAGAAGATGATACGTGAGTAAAATTCCTATGTGGAAGAAAAACCTTTGCTTTGGATATTTTCTATATTATAATTTTTTAAATTTTTCATTATTTATAGGCAGAAGGGAAAAAAGCCCTTTAAATCTCTTCGGAACCTGAAGATAGACCTTGATTTAACAGCAGAGGGCGATCTTAACATAATAATGGCTCTAGCTGAGAAAATTAAACCAGGCCTACATTCTTTTATCTTTGGAAGACCTTTCTACACTAGTGTGCAAGAACGAGATGTTCTAATGACTTTTTAAATGTGTAACTTAACAAGCATATTTCATCACAATCATGATTGCTGCTAAAGTAGCTCAGTGGTTTGGGGAAACATCCTTTCCCCAGGTCATGCCGCCAGAGCTCTACTCAGCAATTGGAGTTAAAGTTAGTTACACTACAGTTGTCACGAGAGTCTGTAAGGGGATGTCAGGTGCATCGTTACAATGGATGTCTCTTCTCCTAAATTTACTCTCTTGGAATACAGGCTTATGTTTACAATTATAATAAATATTCTTGCTGTCTTTTAAAGATATACTAATAGGATGTAAACTTGACCACAACTACTGTTTTTTGAAACTTACGATTCATAGTTTACATGTATCAAAGTGAAATATGAGTTATCTTTTACAGGTTTAATACTAGTTGACCTTCCATCTTTTGATGTTCCTGGGTGTTTGGGATTACTGTAATACTTCTGCAATCACCTAAAAATTAGAGCATTTAAATCATTGCAGTTCTACAGAAAAGAAGTTAGCTTAAACATAGGTTAAGCTTTAGAAAGAAAATATTAATCAAGCAGATGTTTAATTGAAATGAATTATTAGATCCTACTTTATAGACTTAGTCCTTGGAATTCAGTCTGTGTAGAAATGCCAAGCAGTTGTGTACAGTCCCTGATTATGGGGACCCACAGTCAGGGTGTCTTTTGTTTGTTTTATTGTTACTGCTATTGTCAATATCCTATATAGTTGAGCTCTGTCCAGGAAAATATAGGAAATTGTGTTTTATGTTTTAGTAGTTGTTGCCAACTTTTTAAGTTAATTTGCATTATTTTTGAGCCAAATTGAAATGTGCACCTCCTGTGCCTTTTTTTTTCCTTTGGAAAATATGATTACTTGGAAGAAGTTCAGCTTTCACTGGTCAGTCATTTCCATCTTGTCGAGTCTTACCATGTACCTGATTAGGCAATCACTATAACTGAGATTATAAAATGCATTAGAGAATATATTAATAAGATCCTTTTTAAGGAACATAAAACAGTTCCTTATCTTCTTCCCTGTTATATCTCTGCCCATTTTTGAAGTTGTTGCCAGGTTGCCTGCATCACATAAAGAGTAGCAGGAGAAACTTTACTAAAGTGCTATTTTTCTAGGTGCTACTTTGGCAGAACTTAGTGGTCTGTTTCATTTGTTTCCTTAATGTGTTTGGACCATTTTGCTGGCTGTGAAATAACTGATTAACATAATTCTTTGCTAAAACCATGTTGACATAGTGTACACAAACACAAATATTTTTTATTTAAAACTGTGGAAGTAACTTGAAAGGGAAAATATATTTATAAAAAAGGGATAAAGTGATAGAGCCCTTCTGCCCTATCCCACCAAATTTAATGAAAAGACACGTTCTATTCTGAAAGGTCATAATAGCTTTCACATCATGAATCAGAAAGATATAGACATCTTGATTTTTAAATAAACATTGAACTAGATGACTGATAAACTATAACTCAGTCATGAAAAAATATATAGATATCACCTTGTAGTGTCCCGTACTCAATGCTTCATATACAAGAGATTCTTATTTAAGTGCTATTTTCTTTTGCTGGTTTATTGTACTGTCATATGGAATGTAAGTTGTACGGTGAAATAAGTTATTAAAGCATGTGTAAACATTGTTATATATCTTTTCTCCTAGAAGGGGAATTTTGAATAAAATATCTTTGAAATTTTGTCTCTTTCAATTATTTGTTCAGGAAAAGCACTACTGTGATATTAGAAGACTGATCAGCTTCCTGTTTAGCCGATAATCATGTTGGATCTAAACTATTTTTTTAAATTAATTTTTTGGCTAGGCATGGTGGCTCACACCTAAAATCCTAGCATTTTGGGAGGCCAGGACAAGAGGATCATTTCAGCCCAAGAGTTCAAGACCAGCCTAAACAACATAGTGAGACCCCATCTCTACAAAAAACTTCTTAAAAAATTAGCCGGATATGATGTTGCATACCTATAGTCCCAGCTATTCAGGAGGCAGAGGCAGGAGGATCTCTTGACCCTTGGAGTTTGAGGTTGCAGTGAAGGACTAAAAGGATTTAAGTCATACAAAGTATGTTCTCTGACCACAATGGAATTAAATTATAAACCAAAAATAGATATCTGGGACAACCTCAAAAACTTGGAAACTAAATAATGCTTTTAAAAGATTAGAAAATTTTGTGTGTTTGGGGGACAGGAGGAAATTGTAAAAAGGGAGGTATCAGAGCATTGTGGAATGATTTCTATTAATATGAAGAGTGGAATTCAATCTGCCTTTGATGTTTCCCCACTACAGCCCATGCTTCACATAGATAACAGCATGATCCTCCTAAAATTAAATCTGGTGACCACTTCTGCTTAATGGCTCTCCGACACTTACAGAATTAAGTCCAAGGTCCTAGCACACAGTTCTGTTCATCCCTCTAACCTTACTTGCCACAGGGCTGCCTAGTAAATATTTCTTTTGTTGCATTTGTTACACTTTTCTTTTACTTGTTTATCTCCCCAGCTAGGGTAGAGAACAAGATTCTTGTCTTTTTAATTTTTGTGTCTCAGTGCTTAGCATGAAGTTTTACAAAGCATGCTTCCTGTAAATGTTAGCTGAATGAATATAGTGAGCATATTAAACATTCATTTTTTGTCCTATCCAAAAAGAATCATTTCCTGTAAATTGAGGAAATTCCTTTCTTTATATAATCAGAAACTTTTTCCAGAAAATCCTTCATTAAAATTGAGCCTGTACACAACCCAGCTCTAAAATTTCAAAGACCTTGGGCAGTGATTTGCAGTCTTTTTGAAGTATTAATACCCTATCATTTTCCGTTTCTGCATTTGTGCCTCACTATCTCATCTCTTGCTGAAATGTTCTGTTTAAATTAATTGCTTGATAAATTGCTAAGCACTTTTTCATCAGACCAATTAGGACAATGGTGAGTATCCTGAGGAGTGTGGACATTCAAGAAATCTGATCCAGTATTTAGAAAATCATTCCTGAGCTCAGAGTTGGCGCAAACTGGCACCTTCTGGCATTTGCTTGTGGGTGGGGAATGTGGAATGCTTTGAAAGCTGAATGAGTTTGTCAAGTTTTAAAATTCCCTTATGGCTAAAGGAAAACAGCATTCATTGTTTAAAAACACCATTGTTTGTTTTTTCTTCTTTTCTGTTCTTTGGAGCCTGAATTTGCAAAAACACTCACACCCAGCATTTTGCTTCATGTACTTCTCCTAAGAATTCTGGAGACGTGAATGGTGTGGAAACATTTTCATTGTGATTGTTCATAATGTTCATAACAAATGGTAAAAAGTCAGTTTTAGTGCTCATACTGAATTTTATGGAGAAGGATCATACTTCTTTTTGTCTCTGTAGGCAGATATTAGAGCATGGGTCCTGGAACCAGACTTCCAAGGCTCAAATCCTTGTTTTTTCACTTCCTAGCTGTGACCTTAGGCAAGCCTCAGTGTGCTCATCTATTCTTTAAGAAGAGAACCTACCTCATAAGGTTTCTTGAAGATTAAGAATGCTTGGAAGGGTAACTGGCACAGAGTAAGTGCACAATAAAATTGTGTTGTGGCTAATATCATTATTATAGCTGTCATTATCATCATCATTAAGCAATTAAATATAGAGTTCCCAAACCTGATTATTTAAACCATAGCAATTCTATAGCCATGATTCTAAGTGATACCACCTCAGCAGCAAGATTTATTTTCTTAGCTTGAGCCCACCACTGCCTCATTGCACATAGTAGAGAGTGTGGCCTGAGGCGAAAGTCATTATAGGAAATGAGAGAGAGTGCCTGTGAGGAACTCTCCAGAAGCCTCACCCAGTTTTCAGATCTGTCCACTTTACTCCATCTCCACTGCCACTGTTAAGACTTCATCATTTCTCATCCAGATTAATTCAACAGCTCTGGTCTCCATGGTTTCACCCACTAACGGCCCCCTTCCCCTTGCCCACCCTATTTTCTCCACTTAAGGTAGAGTAATCTTTCTAATATGAAAGTCCGGATTCATTTGCTTAAAAAAACCCTGAGTGACAACTTCACACAATAAAACCCACAATCCAAGGTGAAGCACAGGGGACACCCCTCCAACTTTTTCTCTCGATGCTCATACCCTCATGAGCCCTAATGAACTTTCTGGTTTCCCACAACTCACCTTGGTTGTATCACTGGGCCTGTGCACGTGCTGCTCCCACTACCTGGGGTACTCGCCCTCTCCTCAACTGGGATGAGCTTTACTTACCAGTCAGGATTTGCCTTTAGGTGGGTGTCCACATGTTTCCAGGGCCCTCCCCTCACTCCAGACGGAGAGCATTTCAGACTTGAAGCTCCATCAGACAGGACCTTGTCTATGAACTACCTTATACCCAATTGCGTGGCACGTAATATCTTTATTAAATATATGTTGAGTTAATTACACTCAGAGCTCTTGTTAGTTTCTGTGCTTATAGTTCTAACATAGCACTTACAGCATTATTATTATGGATTTGTTTATGTCTTCCATTAGCCTGTGAGGTCCACAAGGCTGGGACCTTGTCTAATATATCATTGTATCCCCAGCTTCCAGCATAGTGCTTGCTATGAAAAAGGAACTCAGTAAGTTCTGGATGAATAAATAGTATCAACATACCATTCATCTCAGGTTTGAAGATGCCCCAAATTCTAAAGCAAGGGGATTTATGGAACACCCCCACCCCAAACCCACCAATTCTTGGATATTATCTCAATGATACCACTGAGATTTTAAGGAAAAGTTTGCATGTACAAAAATTTACATTTTTGGGGATGGCAGGTTTTCTTCCACAGCCTTTGTCATAAGTTTTTCTGTAGCCTTTTCTCAGATTCTCAAAGAGGTCTCTGATTGCCTGAAAGATAAGAACGCATGTCCTGAAGAGTTATTTTTAAAAATCAGTTGCTAAATAAAATGTTTGCAAGGTAACTTGATGAATCATTCCAGGCCATTTGACCTGGATGAGGTGGAGTGTTTGTGCCTCCACAACCTGACTGCCGCCAGCAGTCTGCTCCAGGATTGTGGCAGCTCCAGTTGGCAGCTGGGAATGTTTCTTCTGGATGCATATCCAGTTGTGGTCCTCCCTCCCACACACACCTGTAGGAGCAGTGTGAGATTCATGTGCTTGTTCTTCGTGGTTCTAGGTGCATCAAGGATTTATAAGCTGCTGGAACCAGCACCATATAGTGTGTTAATCCAGAATTCAGGGAATTAGACGATTTTTGGTCAAACCTAGGAACCTTCTTTGATCCACTTTGGCTAGACATTTTTCCTGTCTTCCATCAATAGCTTTGGCATTTTTTTTCTGGCCTAGACACACACAAACAAGAGGAGACCAGAGTTTCTCTAAGGAGCTAAGAAAAAGCACATTTTAAAAATAACTTGAGCAAATGAATTCATCTGGCAAAAGCAACCAGGCTACGTAAAATAAACTTCTTTAGAGTTTCGCAATCGCAGTTCCTGAAAATGTAAACAACCCCAGGGTCCACATGAGCTGAATCACTTGCTGAACAGAAAGAGTCCCTGGCCCAAATACTGCAGGAATAAACACCTTATAAAACTAAGGGTCAATGACCTTCATATAGGAGCAAGGGGGGCTGCCACAACCCAACCCAAGGACAATGAGAATGTCTTATGACTAGACACTCAAAATGCGAGCTTTCTAAACCAGAAGCTGGGGTAGTGAGAGGAGGGCTGGGGTGGGGTGTATAGCCTATGCCTCAGGTTCTTGCTCAGATACTTCCAGGCCCCTGCTTTCCCGAGAGAAAAACGGAGTCTACTCACTCTCATGAAGTCAGAGGGAACTCCTGCAGGTTTCACCATGTGTTCTGTTGACACAATAATGGTTCCATTGAAACTGTAATAACATACTTGGCCAACTGAGCCTACACTATCATAATAACTTGTACCCAGTGCTAGTTTTTCAGGTGTAATGATAATATTATGTTCTTTCTAATGACGACTGCTCTAATGAACTTATACTGAGTTTTTCTGAGTACTAGAATAGTATTGCCATAAATAATAAATACAATTATCATTTTATATTTGTATAGCTCTCCTTCAAAACAAATATGTTCTTATTCCTTAGAAGTAGTTGGGTACTGCCTGTGTGAGGAGCGTTGTGCTAGAATCTATGTCTTAGAATGTACAGAACTTGGAGGAATTCAGAAAAAAGGTATAGGAATCATTTTTAAAAACTACAAAGTGTAACTTATGGAAAAGGGTTAAAGAACTTGTTATTACTTATCTCAATGATGTAGGAAAGATTGGGGCAAATCTTAATATTATATTTCAGGTTTGCAAAGGACCAGCAACATTTATTGAGTGATGGCTGTGTGCCAGGTACTTTACAGCTTCACATCTAACCCACACAATAACCCAGTAAAGTGAATATCCCCACAGAACGTATGGGAACACTGAACCATAGGTTGCACGATTGTCCAAATAGGAAAGACACTTTTTAAAATATCCTGCTTTTTTCCCCCCTCCTTTCATACTTGGAAGCTGGATTGCAGTTTCCCTTCTAGAAGTAGTTGGGTACTGCCTGTGTGAGGAGGTGCAACTCAGGCACGACCACTCAACTCTCTTTGGCCAGTGAAACACTAACAGGCAGCGTAATGTTGCTTTCAGATGGAGGATTAAAGAACCAGTGTACATCTGCCGCAATGACCACGAACATTCCAGGTAGTGGCCGCTCTACAGCCTAGATCCTGCAGTGGGAACTGCTGGAGCAGAGCTCCTTCCCCACCCCATTTAGGATGTACATGTTGCATAAGCAAGACATGAATCTTTGTGGTATTAAGCCACTAAGTTTGGGGGGTGTTATTAGTCGTGGTTCTCCAGAGAAACAACCAAGAACCAACAGAGTAGTTAACAGAGTTAATGTAATAGACTTCCTAGCTTGGAATTTTTCTGTTTCAGGGCCTTGCTCTGGTTCAGAGCTTATTGTTTTCTGTTTGTTTTGTTTTTGTTTTAATTTACTTAAAAATAGAAAAAAGAAAAGCTTCAACACTAGACTGCTGACCTGTTAAGAATGTCTAATGTGCATTCAGCGTATTGGAAAGCAGGCATTTTTACCTGAACTGCAATTACGAACAGAAAGGTTTGAAATGTAAGGGTACTCGTGGAAACCAGTGAAGTAAGGAAACACTAGCACAGACACAGAAGAGTAAGCAAGTGCTTTAGGAGTAAGGCTCTGAAAAGTGAAGGACATTGGTCCCAGGTCTGAGGTGGATAATCTGGCTGACTCTTTCAGCTCCACAAGGGAAGAATACAGGCAGGATTCAAGGAGAGTGCATCGTTGCAGCCCCCAAGCAAGTCTCCAGTTTTCACTCCCAAGTGGATGTTCTTTCCAGACTTCATCAAGGCTTCCTCAGGAGGATTTGCTTTCCGACGTGTAGTAACAATACAGGAAACCTAAGAGAATAGCGCCTATGATGGGGAAAATCCAGTATGCCTAGCAACTGTTGCACATATAATACATGAAGAGAGAGCGAGGTATATTATGGGAATTGGTTCACATGATTATGGAAGTTGAGAAGTCTTACAGCCTGCTGTCTGTGAGCCGGAGACCCAGGGAGGCCAGTGGTGTAGTGAAGGCCTGAGAAAAAGAATGGAGGTGTTGGAAGGGTGGGCTTCCTGGTGTACCATAAGTCCTGGAGTCCAAAGACCCAAGAACCATGACCTCTGATGTACAAACGCAGGAGAAGATGGATGTCCCAGCACCAGCGAGAGCACAAATTCACTCTTCCTCTGCCTTTTTGTTCTCTCTGGGCCCTCGGTGGATTGGATGCTGCCCTCCCACAGTGGTGAGGGGAGATCTTCTATACTCAGTCTGCTGATTCAAATGCTAATAATCTCTTCCAGAAACATCTTCACAGATATACCTAGAAAGAATATTTTACCAGTTATCTGGGCATCCTGAAACCCAGTCAAATTGACAAAATTAATCATCATGAGGAGTTGTTTGTTTCTGTAGCAAAACCTGACTGACACACCTAGTCACCCAGCTGACTAGAACTTGACCTTTCATTGCCCACACCGTACTCTGAACTAACATGCTGTGCTGCCTTCCAGGTGGAGAACAATGGCTAGGTATCTTCTACCTAATTTCAGTTGCAGAAAAAAATGTCACTGTCTCAGTGACAAGAATTATAATTCTCCAGGGGCAGATCAAGACTGGTGGATTACATGAGAAAGAAGGAAGATCTGGGGAACTTCCATTGACATTTTACTCAGAAGAGAAAAATGGTTAATATTTTGATGTATTTCCTTCCGGGCCTGTTTAATCCACACTTTTGAGTATATTTTCTCAAAGAGTTCTACTTAGAGAATATTTCTTAATAGATTCCCTAGCTTGGAATTGTTCTCTCTGTTTTAGGGCCCCTCTCTGGTTTAACCTGAGCTTATTTTCTTGTATGCCTCACAACAATAACCTTTTCGTCTACTAGTTGATACATAAGATGGTCTTTATTTCCATTCTACCAGGAACCCAAGTGAGAGCCTGAGGCAAACAAAAGAGTGCAGTTAGTTTATTTGGGAAGTGATTCCAAGAAGCAGGAGTGAGAGATCAGGCAGATCAGAACACAGAGGAGGAAAAGTCAATATATGGATAAATTTGGCAACTGGCCATTTCAGGCAACTGGTGCTAAATTTTGCTTGGATTGCTAAGAAATGTAAAGAATGCCTCCCATAATTGCCTCCCTCAAGTATTTATTCACCGGCTCTCATTTTCCACTGGTTGTCCCTGGGGCTCTAACTAGCCCTTCCTTGCTGCAGCACAGACACTGCCTGGCCCTGGGCTGAGCAAGCTCCTGCATCTGTGGAAACAGTCTTGAAGCAGACAGTGAAATGATGGCTCATACGTGGCTTGAGATTTGGGAAACGAGCACTTCATAAAAGCACTGAAATCAGAGATGTGTAAGAGATGTGACACAAGGCACCAAAGGAGGTCTACTGCACCAAGCCCTACTCCCTAAACACTGATCGCACTTCTTATAGGACTGATTGACACAGAGAGAGAGATTGTCGTGATTGGGAGCACCAAAGAAGCTCTGTGTGAATCTTGGGCAAGTTTTGCGGTCTCTAAATTGGGGATAACAATACCTAGTATCCAAGGTCATTGGAAGGATGAGATGAGCTAGTCTATGCGAAAATGCCCAGCACAGGTCCTAACACATAACAGGTGCTCAGGAAATGTTACTTGCTTGCCCTTTATCTTCCATCTGTAAGTCCCTGGAGCTGCACTAGATGCTGAGAATTGTCTCAAAGGTCCTTCAACACTTAATAATTCCGAGATTGTCCCTAAGCTGCCTATATGTTGTTAATTAGAACTATTACTGTGGCAAGTAACAGAAGCCCAATCAAACTAACTTAAGCTAAAGGGAATCCATTGACTTGCAACTAGGAATTACAGGGTTGGCACTGGCTTCAGGCACTACTGGTTGCAGGAATTTAAACAATGTCTTTGACACTTTCTCTTTGTGTCTCTCTCATCTGTGCTTCTCTTGCTGATTCTTTTTCCCATAGTTCAGATAAGTCCACCCATATTTGATGAGAGGTGAGAAGGGGATGGCTGCAGAGATCTCTGGCTTATATCATTCTTGCTTGGTAATCTCAGGACCTATGTATAAAGTCTCAGAGAAGAACTCTGCTGGTGCTGTTTGGATCATGTACCTAGATTTTGGCCTGGAAGGGGGCCCTTGAAGTGACTGGAGCCTGCTGGCACCTCATGGGCTGGGGCAGGATGCTAGGGCCAGAAGAAAAAGCAGGTGGGGAAGGGCTGTTGGCCAGGCACTCTTGACCAAGACAAGGTGGGAGGAGGGCTGCAAGTGACACAGTGATACAGATAGCAGACAGAAAAGGTCATGGCAGGTGTGCCATTGCTACCCGCAGTTAATGGGAAAGTCAACCTTGGTAGGTCCCCACAAACACATCACAGTCAAGAGAGGATCCATTTGCAGTTTCTGCCAATGCCAGCACAATCACATATTTCCAACCAGGGTTGAATTTGGCCCCTGCTGAACTTCAAAACACAGAGCTGTTTTGGAACAATGGAAGGGCTCAGTACATTCATTTGGTGTCCAACAAAGCCTGATTGTGTCGCCTGCCCTCTCCCCGTGTGCCCTCCGGGAAACAGCCAGTGCTTTAGGGAAAGAAGGAGAAAATGTCACAACAGGGTAGCTCACGCCAGGTGTTTTGAACACATTAAAAATACATCTTAGGACCTTATTTATTATTACAAAAATAAAGTTGAAAATTTTCAAATGAAATATAGAAAAAAAAATTAAAATTGCCTGTTATGATTCCATCCAGAGAACCACTGTCATCAGCATCTTAGTGTATATACTTCCAAATCCTTTCCTAGGAATACATACAATGTAGTTTAAATATTAAAAATGAGCTCATATGATACCATGCTGCTTTGTAAATATGCCTTCTTTACAGATGTATGTGCAGGCAAATGCACATAATCCTAAACAATCAGCTCATTGAATTTTCACTCATTTTTAATAGCTGCATCATGTTCCATTGTTAGGCTATACTATACTATATTTAATCAAAACCCTATGATGAGTATTAATCTATCTGCTGGTTTATTCCAGTCCAGCAACCATTTATTGGGTGTTCACTTATGGGCCAGCATTCTTTCATTCATCAAGACCACCACATTATCTGTATTAGTCAGGTATTGCCACAATAATATTGCATAACAAATCATTCCAAACTTTAGTGACTTAAAACCACAACCACTTATTATTATTTAAGACTCTATGGGTCAGCTCAGCAGTTCTGAGGTCAGGTTCAACGAATTTCAGCTAGATTGCTTATGAGGCAAAAGGACAAAGGTGAAAGAAATGAGTGTTTGGGTAGTTGTATACTTCCAAAAATAAAACAAGGAATAGGGAAATTGCAGGTACTATAAAAGAGGGATGGTTGGCAAACAAACATCACAAAAGGAATACATTTTTAAAGAAAGATAATGCCAGAGTCCTAGTCATCAAGGAGAAAGATTCAGTGAAATATAACCTGGGGGTAAGTAGGGAGACCTGGGGAGGAAGGAAGGAGATTCCTTTGAAAGCACTCCTTTATAACAGACATCAATGTAAGTACTAAAATTCAACAAAGGCATATCTCATCATTAATATTGCTATATGAACCGCTGCTGATCTTTGACATACCTCTTGCCCTTTTCCTTCCTTCCTTCTTTCTATCCATTCTTGCTCCCACCTTCCTTCCCTTCTTGTTTCCTTTTTCTTTGTCTTCTTTTCCTCCTTCACTATGGATACGCAGTAGTGGGAAGGGTTGACAGAGAAATCCAATATAACATGAGCAGGGCCCTGTGAAAAACACTTGGTATCCTGTGGGCAAGCCATGTTTTCTAGGAGAAAGGGCTAGGGGATCAGAGGAGTTCAGGACGTTGCTTAATGAACAAGTCAAGCACTTCTATGCAGTACCCAAGGAAGCAAAAACAGCCTTTCCAAAGCACTGACCTATAAAAGGGCCTTTTCACAAGAGTAACATAATCACAGGCCAACTGCAACAATGGAAAACAACTTCTAAACCAAGAAACATTCTTGTATTGAAAGTCACAAGATCTGGGTTGTAACAGTGGCTCTGCCACTAACAAGCTACGAGCCTCAAACTGGTGACTGGTGTGTCTGGGCCTCTATCTCCTTCTCGGGGACTCGGGATCATGGAGCTCCTTTCCAACCCCAGGACTCTCTTCTTAGCAGGATGCTTTCTTTTTGGCTTCTGGTGCTAATAGTTGGAGCAGTAGTGAGGAGCAACTTCAAATGAAAACCTGGTTTAGCATCTGCTAAAAAAAAAAAAAACAAAACAAAAAAGAACAAAGGAAAACAGACTCAGGAAGGGAATGAAAGTGTAATCCAATTTTATTAAATAAGGAGAATTGTTTTTCTGGGACATTGAGTAGAAATCTTGATGCATTTTCACAAGTGGGAAAATCAGACCTCTATGTGCTCAATGGGTTTGGGAGGTTGTGCTCTCAAAGCAATTACTACAGAAAGGCATAGAAAGATAGACCAGAGGCCAGTAGTGTCTCTTGGATGCTTCCAACTTGCTATAACTCCCATTTCTCCTTTAAGTAGAAAAATAATAAGGATCTCAAATAGACTTTCTCTATTTGAGAACACAGCCTAACTGCTTTTGTGATCAGTGCCCATTACCATCACCAACAAATGAGTCATTAATCCTCAGTTACCTTGTATGGCAAACACAGAAAAAGTCTTTTGTATCTCCTCAACTCTCCTTGAATGTCTGTGGTAAAGAAATGAAGGAAGCAAATTTTTCTCTTTGGTACAAGGTAACGAAGGAAGAGCAAGAGGGAAAGGAGGGAAGGGGAAGGATTAAAGGGGGAAAGGGAAGGAAAAAATGAATGAAGGAAGAAAGTTAGTTATTCATCTCTACAGAGATTGTTGAGCATTAGGCAACAATGCTTGGAAAAAAATGTAATGGAAACTTTTCCGAAAATCTTTTCAGAGAGATTTGTTCCTCTGAAAAGGCATCATCAGGGCTGTTAAATACCCAAGGCAAATCTCTTTCATGTGACAGAACATGAAACACAATCGCAATTGAGGCTAGTCCAAGGCCATTTGGAAATTCAATAATTATTCACTCCAAGGGGCTTTCCAAATGGTGAAGTTGCTTCTTAAGGAGAAATTAATATTGAGTAGTGTATCAAATCTAATTAGAGCCTTGAGAAAATACGGTCCTGAGTAGGTAGAACAGCTAGAGGCTAAAGAAGGTCAGGATGAGTGATGCCCTCACTTTTGTCTCTTGCCTTAATTATGATGTGAAAGGGAAAATCTTGTTTATTTTCTCTGCCAGGAGGGCAGTGGATGGTTTGGAGAAGTTCCCAGATCATCAAAAGCTACCTTCAATCTGACGGTAGAAAAATTTACTTCCTTCATTTCTTTCCCACAGACATTCAAGGAGAGCTGAGGAGATATAAAAGACTTTTTCTATTTGCCATACAAGGCAATTGAAGATGAATGACTGATTGATTGGTGATTGTAATGGGCACTGATCACAAAAGTGGTTAGGCTGTGTTCCTAAATAGAGAAAGTCTATTTGAGATCCTCATTATTTTTCTACTTAAAGGAGAAAGGGGAGTTATAGCAAGTTGGAAGCATCCAAGAGACACTACTAGCCTCTTATCTATCTTTCTATGCCTTTCTGTAGTAATGGCTTTGAGAATGTGTGTGTATATATACACACACACACACACACACACACACAACCTCCCAAACCCATTGAGCACCCAGTGGTCTGATTTTCCCAGTTGTGCTAAAGTCTCACTCTAGGAATTGATTTTGGGGGTCCAGGCTGTGGTGCCTTTAAACGTGACTACCTTATACTCTGCTTCTCCTGGCAACTAACATTTTTGGGATCTTATCTAAGCCAACCAATTTCATGGGGAGAGAATTCCTCTCCATTATTCAAAACACTGCAGCAGACCACAAGTGAACCACACGTGGCTGGTGCTAAGCCAGAGCAAAAACATCAGGCTCATATCTTGAGAAGAGTCATTCATCAAAGATTTAATTTTTAAAGAAGGAAAAAAACACAGTCTGGTAGGAAGACCTAAAGGAGCATTGGATCATTATGAACAATTAAAACAGACCCCAAGCACAGGAAGAAAGAGCACAGTCGCTTTTCAATAAAATTATTTAATAAGTAACTTGAGAAAGAACATTCGCTCTATTCCTATAAAACGGAAGGCGTACAACTGCCTGTTATGATTCTAAACTGTACCATCTTGTTCAGTTGTCACTGATGCAGCTTTAAACCATGGATATGGGTTCTTCCCACCTCCAATGCTGACTTTTCTATGCCTTCGTTCTATTTCCGCACAATGGGATTGGTATAATGTGGATTTCAGAGGAATGACTGTAGACATTTAGTGTCATTATATGTTAAGAATTATGCTAGCAGAAAATATGTTTTAAGGTAATATATAGATTATTGTCTTGGTTTAAAATTGCTTAAAAGGTATATATAATCTCTAAAACATATATATCTTCATACACATACACACATATACACACACATTCATATATATATACACACACACACTTTTATATAAAAATTTGCTCTAGTTTGAATTGCCATGACTTCAATTCTTAGGGAAAGCCATGCACATTCATTTCCAAGACCCACATAGTTCATTAACATAATTTTTATTATCACAAAAGCTGCCATAAGCATTGACACAATTTCTCCAGCCCTATGACTTCTCTGGGTCTTGAAAACAAAATCAAAGCAGGTAAGGAGAGAACGTGCCTTACTGTTAAAGATGAATTAGGTACACACTCAGATGTGTGAACTCTCATTACTTGGAACAAAAGGAAGGGCTCAAAGATGTCTGCTGCTAGTGAACTGCCTGTAACAGTTACAATTAGCATACTCATGAGCACAACAATGGTGGGTAATCAGATTCAGCCAAAATGAATAGAAGTAGCCTCTCATCAAATTTAATTTGAGTAGCCCTTGAACTCTGAGCACTGTTGCCCAGAGCAGTATGACTACAGGTGGCCATTAGAAGGTGGTTAAAAACAAGAAAATGAATTCTCCTCTCTAGACTTTAAAAAGGAATGCAGCCCTGCTAACACCTTGATTTTAGCCCAACGAGATCTGTGTGGACTTCTAACCTCCAGAACTGTAAGATAATAAATTTGTATTGCATTAAGCCACTGAGTTCATGGTAATTTGTAGCCATAGAAAATTAATATAGGCAGTAAACAAAATACATAAAATATATAGTATGTCAGATGAAAAATTCTAAAGAGAAAATTGGAGCAAGAAATATGGATAGGGAATGTCAGAAGGAGAGGATGGTTGTAATTTTAAATGCGGTTGAAAAGGGAGATATCCAGTGATTTTTGAGCAAAGGGCCGAAGGAAGTGAGGTAGCAAGCTACAAAGTATCT
This sequence comes from Mirza zaza, assembly GCA_008750895.1. Taxonomy (NCBI): domain Eukaryota; kingdom Metazoa; phylum Chordata; class Mammalia; order Primates; family Cheirogaleidae; genus Mirza; species Mirza zaza. The sequence goes on from VSMD01006066.1 coordinate 37,985, forward strand.
GAGAGATCAGAAAGACTATTCCTGGCAGAAGGCACAGCAAGTATCAAGGCTGTGTGGCAGGAGCTCCCCTGGCATTTCTGGGAACGAAGGAAGGGATCGTGGATAGAGAGGCATTTGTGATGGAAGGAATAGTGGGAGATGAGGTCAGAAATAAAAGGATGCCAGTTTGTGCTTGGTTTTACTCTAAGATAAGTCAAAGGAGGATTTTGAGTGACATGATGTGACATGCATTTTAACAGAATTAAACTGGCTGCTTATTGAGAATAGACCACAAGGGGCAGGGTTGAGGCAGGCAGCCCAGGTAAGAGGCCCGTTGCAGTAATTCAAGCTAAAGGTATCTGTGGCTTAGACCAAGGTAGTAACTGGGGTTGGAGGAGGTGGGGTGTGGAAAGAGATCTGCTTTTGGATATCTTTTAAAGGCAGTAAGATTTGCTGAGAGGTCAGAGATGGAATATAAAAGGAGAAAAGTCTAAGATGATTCCATGGTTTGGAGCCTGAGCAACTGAGGTGGCAGTAGGAGTGAGTTTGACAAAGAGGATTGGTTCAGTTTGGGTGAATTTTTGGTGCCTGAATCTTCCCCTTTCTCCATTCTTTGCCTTGAGATTTCTTTTCTAAAGAGGCAAAGAAGCATACATGTTAGGAATAACAGCCAGTAAGAAACAGTACCTTTTTCCATTCATGATGAAGTCAAATTTGCTGTATAACACCTATGCAGGACTCTGATAAAACTGGGTTGGAGAATGAGAGGTAGCCCAGGAGGACCAAGGGGGGCGGGGCTTGCATCCAGAATGTTCACCCTTCAGAGAAGATTCTGAAGGTTAAGACATCCTCCAGCCACCTGGTCACAGGCAGAGAAGCTGGATCAGAGTAGGTGACTCTAATCCCTGGTGAAAATTATCCAGGAAATACCAAAGGCTCCCTCCCAATCACCAGATTTACCACTCCTCCCCAGGGAAGGAGCTACTAAGAGGATGGGCAAGGCTGAAACCCAAGGAAAGAGGCAGAGACAGTTCCATTAACGTTTGTTGGTTAGAACTAAATGTCCTCTTAGCCCTGCTATGATCTGCTCATCTGCATCCTGATGGGTGAGCCCTATCTCCAAGGGTAGAAGTTGGATCTCAGTGTCCTGCTTTAGTTTCTGAGATGGGAAAGAAAAGATCACATAATAAGAATTCCTAGGCAGACAACAGACTTCTCCCAATTAGGAACGAGTGAGTGAAAGAAGAGTAGTAAAGGTAAACTGGTATAATTAAGAGACACTTCCATCCTAATTCTTCTGGATGATGAAGAGCTCTCTGGTTGCCAAGAGGTGAAAAGGACAAAAGAAGCTTTAAATGCAGTGAACCGGGTTGGCATGTCTAAACATTGGTGCAGTTTGGAAATGAGGTTGTATTCTTCAGTGATGAATAGAAATATTGCTTAGCGGTTTTGTTTTTGTATCTGGCAGTCCCCTCACCCAGAGGTGACTTGATATTGGAAAACAAACAACCCCAAAAAAACAATAGCTGTGGAAGCCTCTATTGGGAGAGGGATGTTTCCTCTATATATCCTAATTTCTACTCAATATATTTCCATACCTCTTTAAAGTGTGTAGTAAGAATTGTAAAATGCAGTACTTAGTCATCTGCTACTCCTCAATCAATATACATTAACATGCTGTCATAAAGGGACTAGAAAGATGTGGAAAACCCAATCCTTTTTCTCAGGAAGTCAGGAAGCTCATATTGAGTCATGATGTAAGAGTCATGATGACTCTTACTATAAACTAAGAATACTCTCTATATCTGTTTACCCTTAACAACAACTCTGTAAGGTAGATGTTGCTCCCTGCAATTTACAGAGGAGAACACTGAGGTTTAAAGGTTTTGGGTAGACCAAGATCAGG
>VSMD01006068.1:0-36793 GCA_008750895.1 Mirza zaza
CAGAGTCTCGCTTTGTTGCCCAGGCTAGACTGAGTGCCGTGGAGTCAGCCTAGCTCACAGCAACCTCAAACTCCTGGGCTCAAGCGATCCTCCTGCCTCAGCCTCCCGAGTACCTGGGACTACAGGCATGCACCACCATGCCCGGCTAATTTTTTCCATATATATTAGTTGGCCAATTAATTTCTTTCTATTGGTAGTAGAGACAGGATCTCGCTCTTGCTCAGGCTGGTTTCGAACTCCTGACCTCAAGTGATCCGCCTGCCTCGGCCTCCCAGAGTGCTAGGATTACAGGCGTGAGCCACCACGCCCGGCCTATTTTATTTTATTTATTTTATTTTTTTGAGACAGAGTCTCACTTTGTTGCTCAGGCGAGAGTGCTATGGCATCAGCCTAGCTCACAGCAACCTCAAACTCCTGGGCTCAAGTGATCCTACTGCCTCAACCTCCCGAGTAGCTGGGACTACAGGCACGTGCTACCATGCCCAGCTAATTTTTTGTATATATATTTTTAGTTGGTCAATTAGTTTCTTTCTATTTTTAGTAGAGGCGGGGTCTCGCTCAGGCTGGTTTCGAACTCCTGACCTTAAACAATCCACCCGCCTTGGCCTCCCAGAGTGCTAGGATTACAGGCGTGAGCCACCGTGCCGGCCAGGAATCTTGATTTTAAATAAAAATTTTAGGGAAATTGGAACCACTTACAGAAATTGCCATGTAGATATTCACTTTATTCTTGAACCTTGAATAATTTAGTCCAGTGTTTTTCATACTTTTTAAAGTAGCAGAATTGGTTTTCCAAGCCAAAATTTATATAGATGACTAGCAGGTAAAATTAATAACAGAAGAGTTGTCCTGGTTCACTCAGAAAGGGCAGTAGGAGCCTGGCTTTCCCTGAGGCACCTCTGGGAAACTCTTAAATTACTATTGAGAAACATTGGTGTATTTAAATTGCAATTTAAGGAATTTGTTTTCTAGTTGATTGTTTTTGGACCCCTGTTCTCTGCATTTATGATAAAACATAATAGCAAAATCTGTAGGTAGAAATTTGTCCAAAATATATTAAGTAGCCTTGCTTAGCTGCTCAGATTTAGTACTTTCTAGTCCAGGTTTCCTCTAGGTCCAGAAAAGGACCCGGCTAAATGTAGAGTGATTGCTTAATAAATGTTAAATAGATGAATCATTGCAAGTGATAATCCAGTTTCTACTTGAGCACTTCTCATGATGAGAAACTCATTATTTTACAAAATTTTGCTTTTTGACTAAGTATGATTGACAGAAACTTAACACAGAAACCGAAATTACTTTTGTTCGTTGTTACTTTTTGTTCTTAGTTTTGTTATTGAGCTACTCAGGTAAACTTTGGTCCTTCCTTCAGACTTTCAGATATTTAGAGAGTGCTACTATTAATATTTGTTTCTTTCTTAACCCACTCCTTTTTTTTTTGAGACACAGTCTCACTTTGTTGCCCAGGCTAGAGTGAGTGCTGTGGCGTCAGCCTAGCTCACAGCAACCTCAAACTCCTGGGCTCAAGCAATCCTGCTGCCTCAGCCTCCCGAGTAGCTGGGACTACAGGCATGCACCACCATGCCTGGCTAATTTTTTTCTATATATGTTAGTTGGCCAATTAATTTCTTTCTATTTATAGTAGGTAGAGATGGGGTCTCGCTCTTGCTCAGGCTGGTTTCGAACTCCTGACCTCGAGCAATTCACCCACCTCGGCCTCCCAGAGTGCTAGGATTATAGGCATGAACCACCACGCCCAGCCTTAATTAACCCCACTCCTTGCCCTGCCTACTCTTCCATATGCACACAGTCTTTTCCTTTCCCTACTAAACATCTGTTCTCTCAGCTATCATGATTTCTAGCTCTTTCAGCATCTTGATGACTTTACTGGTACTTTTTAGTTTATCAAGGTTAGTCTTAAAATAGGATATTCCAGCTGATATTTAGTACCTACAATATTAGGTATTAGACCTAAATTTATAATATCTAAGGCATTAGGTCTGTCTAGGTATATAACACTGGACTAGAACCTCTCTTAAATGGGTCTTCAAACTAGTGAAGCTCTATTTCTTTAAACATTATTTAATAATACAGATTCTTTAGTTATATGAATAGCCATTGCTAGCTGTTAGATTTTAGACACTGGGATAACTGCTATAAACCTGCTTTTTCATCTGTAAAGTGCTACTACTAATAGTTCTTACTGCATAGGGTTGTTATAAAGATTGAAATAATATATGTAAAGTGTATCACAATTCCTGGCCAATAGTAAGCATTCAAGAAACATTACTTACCATTATTAGTTTTTATTGTAATTAATGGGTTATTCGAATTATAATGAGAAAACCCACCACTTGGCCCAATATAGAATTTTTGCTATACATGCTTAAAATGCAAAGTAATACTGAACTTATAGGTTTAGATGTAGATTCTCTGGTCATTAAGTATATCCAGGTGTCCAGAGCACCTGTTCAGAGCTTATGATACATCACTTGCTGTGTGCCACTGGACTTACAGAGCTGATGGTTGGATTAACCCATATATGATCTCCTCCTGCCACATCGAGATGATCCTTACTGAAAAGAACAAATTGTTCCTAAACCAGAAGAGGAGATTGCACAGAAGAAAAAGATATCCCAGAAGAAACTGAACAAAAAAAAAATTATGGCACAAAAACAAATTCAACATAAAATAAATGCAAAAAGAAAACCTACCCCTATGAGAAAATATTTTCTTCATCAATTTATTCATTCATTTGTCAAACAATTATTAAATGCCTACTATGTGCCAGATACTATGGGTAATAGGCCTTACTTTTCTCATCCATAAAAATAGAGACTAATAATAATAACAATACCATTATCATGCTGTTGTTAAAAGGATTAAATGAGTGCTTTGTACATACCTGAGGTTGTATCATAAATATTTGCTACAGAATTTAAATTCCTGGCCTGGCGTGGTGGCTCACCCCTGTAATCCCAGCACTTTGGGAGGCCGAGGTGGGAGGACCACTTGAGCCCAGGAGTTCAAGACCAGCCTAGGCAACACAGCGAGACCCTCTCTACAAAAAAAAAAAAAAAATTAGCCAGGCATGATGGCATATACCTGTAGTCTCAGGTACTCAGGAGGCTGAGGCAGGAAGATCACTTGAAGCCAGGAGTTTAAGGCTGCAGTGAGCTATGATCGCACCACTGCACTCTAGCCGGAGCAATAGAGTAAGATCCTGTCTCTAAAAAAATAATAATAAATTATAAAAAATAATAAGAATAGAATATGAGTTCCCAAAGAATGAGGCATTATATTGTATTCATCCCATTATTTCCTGGTACTATATAGCAAAATGATTGTTCTATAGTGTTTTATAACCATATTAAATCATCACACTTTGTGAAAATCTTTTTTAAACTCAAAGAAATATATAAATATAAAATCATTTATTCCATAGTCGTAGAAATAGATAATGTGGTGGTTTTCAGACTCTGTTCTTTAGAGCCTAGGGTTCCAGAGGTGTCTCAGGGACTGCCCCCACAGTCCATGAGGTACACAAGGGGAGAGGTAGAGATTCCAGACCCTCCCCAGCACAATTCAATTAGAACAACCCCATTTATTTCACTTGTTTTGCTGTAAAAAAGTTTGAAAAGTATTGTGTGCTCTGTGTTCTCCTAAGCCATCCTAAGTTTATCCTGTGATGATTTTTGTTATTCATTGTCCTTTGTGATACAGATTTTTCCCTTTTCCATTTGACAGACAGATGTGCTGGTTGTGAGCTGTGATCTGATAACAGATGTTGCTTTACATGAGGTTGTGGACCTGTTCAGAGCTTATGATGCATCACTTGCTATGTTAATGAGAAAAGGCCAAGATAGCATAGAACCAGTTCCTGGTCAAAAAGGGAAAAAAAAAGCAGGTAAGGAAGCTTGGAGTTTGATTTATTTGTTTGTTGGGTTTTCATAATTGTTATTGTCATTCATGCTTCCATATAAGAAACATTTATTGAAAACCTACTATGTACCTCAGATACTATGCTAGGAGTTGATGGCATAAAGTCAAATAAGACACAGTCCCTGACTTAAAAATGTTTATAGTTATTGATTAGATTCTGTAATATCCTTTTATATGCAAAGAGGAGCATTCAGAACTATTTGCATTGTATTTAAGTTTCAAATAATTGAATACACATATCTAAGAAACAAAAAAAAGTCTCATTTAAAATCAGTTTCTTTAAATATTTAAACTTTAATTACAAACTTTATTAGATACCTTTAAGCAATTAAAATTACTATTACCAATTTAGTATGGTTGATTCTTTTGGATACTTCAGTCACATTAAATAGATATATATATATATTTTTTTTTTTTTTTTTGAGACAGAGTCTCACTCTCTTGCCTGGGCTAGAGTGCCGTGGCGTCATCCTACCTCACAGCAACCTCAAACTCCTGGGCTCAAGCAATCCTTCTGCCTCAGCTTCCTGAGTGGCTGGGACTACAGGCGTGCACCACCACACCCAACTAATTTTTTTTATTTTTAGTTGTTTGGCTGATTTCTTTCTATTTATAGTAGAAACAGGGTCTCACTCTTGCTTAGGCTGGTCTCAAACTCCTGAGCTCAAGCAATCCTCCTGCCTCAGCCTCCCAGAGTGCTAAGATTACAGGTGTGAGCCACTGCACCCAGCTTAAATAGTTATTAATCATGCTTATCTTCCTAGGATTATAACATACTTATTTTGATATTCTCTGAGGATTCTAGTAGTACTTTTACAGTGTTTTTATTAATTTAGTTTTTCTTGGAATGATGTGTTTTTTTCTCTGAAGTATTTCCCTAGAGTGATGTGTTCTTTAGGTTTTGCTTAGCCAGAATTATACAACTTATTATCTTGCCATTATTATGTGTTGGCATAGTCTTTTACAATTATTAGCAGCTATATAAGGCTTATTAATAGCTTACCATTATTAATAGAACCACTTAGAGCTTTCATTCTTAGGATTTGAATAATCTAGTTTGTATTTTTAGCTATCCTTTTTAGGGCATTTGGTTAAATCATAATTTTCAATTATAGCATTGAAATTTATTTCTAGTTGTTTTTTGTGATCATATGATCACAGGTACAAATTAATTGCTGAACACTTTTTCTGTCTTATTATGTAATGATAGACTAGTTAGTCCCTTTGTTCTTGATATAATTTCTACTTTTGCAAGGTCTGGTTTACTTACAATTCCATGTATTCATCCTTTTCTACCTATACAGATAGAAAGAAATACATATCCAGACTTTATAAACAGATATATATTTTACAATAAATTTTATTTCTTTTATTCATACTCCTATGAAAATCAATTTAAAAATAAAATATCTTATTATAGTTATGCTTCTTGACATTAGAACTTTTTAATATATTTTAATTTGCTTTTATCTCTTAATTATCATCATAAATGCATGGCTTTTCACAATCCTTTTATTGCAAATTGACAATTTATAATTGTATAAATTTATGTGGTACAAAGTGATGCTATAATTTATGGATACAAAGGAATAATTAAATCAAGCAAGTTAACATGTCCATCACCTCAAATACTTAACATTTTTGTGGTAAGAACATTTGAAATTTACTCTTTTAGCAATTTGAAAATGTACAATAATCTATTATTAACTATTAATATATTCACAACACAATTCTATTTTAAATTAACTGTAGCTATTACCTATCTACGGATCTATTTAAAAATGTTTTAATGCTTAAATTGTCCCAGTTTGGCCAATGGAAGTTCCTTTAAGCTGGATCCTTTATTGTCTTTGAAAAAGTATGATATATAGTTGTAACTTGTAACTGGAGTGTGAGTATGGGGGCTAGGGAAGCAGATAGGACTGGAGAAGGTACAGGGATCAGACCAAAGAGTTTGAATTTTATCCCCAAAACAGTGAGGAGTTGTTGAAGTATTTTGAACAAGGCAATGTCATAATCAGACTCATGTTTTAGGAAGATTTTTCTTTTTCTTTTTCTTCTTTGTTGGTGGGGGTCTCACTCCATTGCCCAGGCTGAAGTGCTATGTCCTGTTCATAGCTCACTATAACCTCCAACTCCTGGGCTCAAGCGATCCTCGTGCTTCAGCCTCCCGAGTGGCTGGAACTGTAGGCGTGCACCACCACACCTGGCTAATTTTTAAATTTTTTGTAAAGATTGGGTCTAGCTATGTTGCCTAATCTTGAACTCCTGGCCTCAAGCAGTCCTCCCACATTGGCCTTCCAAAGTGTTGAGATTACAGGCATGAGCCACTGTGCCCAGCTGGGTTTTCACTCTTTGTGACATGCAATTTTGAACTCTAATATACCATCTATATTTTGTTACATTTGAAGGCTAAGGTTCACCTAAATAACTAAGTTTTAAATTTCTCCCATGGAATGCTGTGCACTCCAATGATAAGCATTTTTTAAAAGAATTCTCAATTTCTCAGATTGTATATTTGGCCTGCCTCTTGGCTGCTGTTGTGTGTCAAAACAGCCAGGAGTCCACTGTTCAAGTGATGTCAGCTTGTGAAAAATTACAACAAATTTAACAGTTTAAAACAACATCATGGGCCAGGCGTGGTGGCTCACGCCTGTAATCCTAGCACTCTGGGAGGCCAGGGCGAGTGGATTGCTCAAGGTCAGGAGTTCAAAACCAGCCTGAGCAAGAGCAAGGCCCCATCTCTACTAAAAATAGAAAGAAATTAATTGGCCAACTAAAAATATATAGAAAAATTAGCCGGGCATGGTGGCGCATGCCTGTAGTCCCAGCTTCTTGGGAAGCTGAGGCAGCAGGATTGCTTGAGCCCAGGAGTTTGAGGTTGCTGTGAGCTAGGCTGACGCCATGGCACTCTAGCCTGGGCAACAGATTGAGACTCTGTCTCAAAAAAGACCCCAAAAAACCCCCACAACATCATGGATCCGGAATCAAGGCATGGCTTAGCCAGGTCCTCTGATTCAGAGTCTTTCCCAAGGCTGCAAGTAAGATATCAGCTACGTTGGAGTATCATCTGAAGGCTCAGCTGGGAAAGGATTTGCCTCCAAGCTCACTTTGTTATTGGCAGAATTTCATTTCCTTAAGGCCTATTGGGCTGAGAATCCTCAGTTTCTAGCTAGCTATTGGTCAGGAGCTACCCTCTTTCTTTATCACTTGGGCCTCTCCAACATAGCAACTTGCTGCATCAAAGCTACTAAAGAAGAGAATGTTCTAGAAAGACAAGTCAAAATCTTATGTAACATAATCATGGAAGTAACATTTCATTACCTATATCATGTACTCTTTTTTTGAGACAGAGTCTGACTCTGTTGCCCCATGTAGAGTGCCGTGGTATCATCATAGCTCACTGTAACCTCAAACTCCTGAGCTCAAGCAATCCTCCTGCCTGAGCTTCCTCAGTAGCTGGAACTATAGACATGCACCATGATGCCCAGCTAATTTTTCTATTTTTAATAGAATTGTGGCTTTGCTCTTGCCCTGGGTGGCCTAAACCTACTAAGCTCAAGCAATCCTCCCCTCTCGGCCTCTCAGAGTGTTAGGAGTACAAGCATAAGCCACTGTGCCTGGCCTACCATTTCTTCTGGTTAGAAGCAAGTCACTAGACTGGCTCATACTCAGGGAGAGGGGGTACACAAGGGTGTGAATACCAGGAGGCAACTGTCATTCTTATCTTATTCTCTCTACCAAAACTGGGCTCACTAATGTGTCTTGGGCCTCAGCTATGACAACTGGGTTTTACTTTCCATCTAGTCTCTTATCATCCAGGAGGTTAGCCCAGCCTTGTTCACATGATAGCAGCAGCAGGTTCTAAGACAGTGAGAACAGAAGCTACAAGGTTTCTTGAGGCCTAAACTCAGAACATGCACTGTGTCACTTCAGCTGCATTCTGTTAGTCAGAGCTAGTTACTGGGCCAGCCTAGATACAAAAGTAAGAAAACTAACTTTACCTCTGGATGGGAGGAGCTACAACAAGTTTATGACTCTCTTTAATCAACTATACATACTGTTTTAGTTTGCTGATATTTTGTTTAAGATCTTTAAATTTGTGTAGAGTAAATATGCCCATAATTTTCCTTTTTTATCATATCTTTGGTTTTGGCATCAGGGTCATTCTGGCCTCATAAAATGAGTTGGAATTCCCAACTGCAAACCTAGCACCTGCCATAGGGTAGGTACACAAATATGTTTATTGGTTGAATGAATGAATGGATAAGTAAATGACTATAGAAGATACATCCAGGAGGGTCAGTCAGAGAAGTAAAAATCAAAAAGTGTGAATCGTTGAATATGACAGAATTTTTAAAAATGGAAGTTCATGGTGTTGTCTGCTTTCTTAACCTTATTTGTGTAGTCTTTCTTAGGATGGACATTCTAAAGATACCTGCTCTGTTCCCAAAGTGAAATTCACTTAGCTAAATCAGAACAGAAAAAAACCTTTCCAAGTTTCTATAATTTACATCATATGCCGAAGTCCCAGTACCTGTGATAGCTACAAAGAAGCAATACAAGGAGGAGGGCCTGAGAGGGAGAGAAATGTGCTAAAATGCAACATTTCTTGAAAAATTGGCTGACTGGAAATTATTGCTCCCAGGACATTAGTGATTCAAGGTTTTTGTGAGCCTAAGGACTTGGGTAGGGTAAGCACTCCAATTGTATCCAAAAATAACATCTCTGTGTTTCTTTTTTAAATGGTTGGCTCATAATCAGATCTTTACAGACTTTGTTAACATTCTCAAGTTTCCTTGTAGTGGATGAATTGATATATGTCAAAGCTGCTATGGGGCGTTTGAAATTCTCTGCAAAATTTAGCTTTGAATTGACAGTATTTGAGAGTATATTTGCCTGTTTCTGAATTTCACTAAACTTGGATATTGAAAAACAAACCAACATATTACTTTTTCTAATGATTTCTTTCTATTCATCTTTAAACACTGCATATGGTAAGATGACCAGAGACCATCTGATTAATGGTCTTTGATGCTTTCAAGTGCCTGAGCTAAACATACTATACAATTGGGTCATATGTTTAGTTATAGGTATATAGGCAGCTACAGCCAGCAGTGAAGCATATTCAGTTGTATAATACCCATTGTTTGTGAATAAGAGGCAGACAAATTCATCTATACAAATATAATTTTCCCTAGAGCTAACCCTTCAGTTTCTCCTTCTTTTTTTTTGTTTTTTTTTGAGACAGAGTCTCACTAAGTTGCCTGGGCTAGACAGAGTGCCATGGCATCAGCCTAGCTCACAGCAACCTCAAACTCCTGGGCTTGAGTAATCCTCCTGCCTCAGCCTCCCAGGTAGCTGGGACTACAGGCATGTGCCACTATGCCCAGCTAATTTTTTCTATATATTTTTAGTTGGCCAATTAATTTCTTTCTATTTTTAGTAGAGACAGGGTCTCGCTCTTGCTCAGGCTGGTTTCGAACTCCTGACCTTGAGCAATCCTCCAGCCTCGGTCTCCCAGAGTGCTAGGATTATAGGCGTGAGCTACCACGCCGAGCCTTATTTAATTTTTCTAACTTAAACATTTTATTTAATGTTTAAGTTACTAACACAGTTATAAATGCTTTGCAGATATTAACTCATTTGATTTTCATGACAAACCTGTGAGGCGGACACTAACCTTATCCCCATTTTACAGTGGAACTGAGCAACAGAGAGGTTAAGTAACTTGCTCAAACGTAAACTAGTAATTGGCTGAGCTGGGATTCATACCCAGGTGGTCTGCCTTTAGAAACTCTATTCTTAATCATTATGCTATGCTATCTTTACATGAAAATGTTTTCGTAAGCTATAGATACTGTACAGATATTAGTAGCACATATTATAATATTAGATCATTAAATATGAAATGCCCGATTTTGAATCAAAAAAGCAGTGCAATTAATCAAAATATGTGCCTAAACTATCAACACAGTTTTGCCATCTTAACAGTAGCTTGCTTATGCCAGCAGCAAAGAAGCCTGGAGAGTAAGTAGCCATGAAATCATGAAAGGTATTTTCCAGAGCTTTTTGAGATTTGAATATTTTTCCTTGCAAAAAGTGGTCCAAAACTTGGAAGAAGCGATAGTCAGTTGGTACAAGATCTCGGGAATATGGTGGATGCCAGATGGTTTCCAAGTCCAGCTTCTGTAGTTTGAGCAGCATTGTTTTTTGCAACATGTGGTCTTACAAGAGGATTGGCCTGCCTCTATTAACCAATCTTGGCTGCTTAATCGCAAGCATCCTTATCATTTCATCCAGTTGGTTGCAGTGGACCTCCGTTGTAATCGATTGACCAGGTTTCACAAAAGTGTAGTGGATAATACCAGTGCTGGACCACCAAACAGACACCATCAGCTTTTTTTGATATATATGTGGTTTGAGACTGTGTTTTGGCACTTCAGCTGACCATTGTGCCAAATGCTTGTGATTGTCCAAAAGGATCCATTTTCATCACACATAACTATATGGTGTAGAAATGGTTCACCTTTATGTCATGACAGCAAAGAAAGGCAAGCTTTGAGATGATTTATCTTCTGATGCTCATTTAATTCATGTGGTACCCATCTATCCAGCTTCTTTACCTTGCCCATTTGTTTCAAATGGTCCAATATTGTTGAAATACTGTGTTTCCCTGAAAATAACACAGGGTCTTATATTTATTTTTCCTCAAGAAGACACCCTAGGGCTTATTTTCAGGGAATGTGTTATTTTTTTTAAGTATGGTACAATTTACATTTATTCAAATATAGTTAAGTCGTCTTCTTCTGGAACATCACCATAACTCTCCAAACCCCGAATTCCATCCTGAATTTATTGCTACTCTATTTCCTTTAGAACCATTGGCCCCAATCTCTCATGTTGAGCAATAGAGCTCTCATGGGGCAGATGAGAAGGGCTGCTTGTCTTCTTTACCACTCCGCGATGAAATGCATGGGTTGTCCAGATACGCTGTGTAACCAAGCCCATCACTAGGTCTTATTTTTGGGGTAGGGCTTATATTGTGCAAATGCTTAGAAATCCTGCTAGGGCTTATTTTATGAGTAGGTCTTATTTTCGGGGAAACACGGTAGTAATGTCAAACCTTGCTGCTAATTCATGTGTAGGTTGAGATGGATTTGTTTCCATTACAGCTTTCATCTCATCATTATCCACCTTGGCCTCAGGTCACCCACATAATTCATTTTCAAGATTAAAATCACCAGAATGGGCTGGGCATGGTGGCTCATACCTGTAATCTAGCACTCTGGGAGGCTTAGGCAGGTGGATCATTTAAGCTCAGGAGTTTGAGACCAGCCTGAGCAAAAGCAAGACCCCATCTCTACTAAAAATAGAAAGAAATTAGCTGGACAACTAAAAATATATAGAAAAAATTAGCCAGGCATGGTAGTGCATGCCTGTAGTCCCAGCTACTCGGGAGGCTGAGGCAGGAGGATTGCTTGAGCCCAGGAGTTTGAGGTTGCTGTGAGCTAGGCTGTTGCCACAGCATTCTAGCCCAAGCAACAAAGTGAGACTCTGTCTCAAAAAAAAATTAAAAAATAAAGTCACCAGGCCGGGCGCGGTGGCTCACGCCTGTAATCCTAGCTTTCTGGGAGGCCGAGGTGGGCGGATCATTTGAGCTCAGGAGTTCGAGACCAGCCTGAGCAAGAGCGAGACCCCATCTCTACTATAAATAGAAAGAAATTAATTGGCCAACTAATATATAGAGAAAAAAAAAATTCGCCGGGCATGGTGGCACATGCCTGTATTCCAAGCTACTTGGGAGGCTGAGGCAGTAGGATTGCTTGAGCCCAGGAGTTTGAGGTTGCTGTGAGCTAGGCTGACGCCACGGCACTCACTCTAGCCTGGGCAATAAAGTGAGACTCTGTCTCAAAAAAAAATAAATAAATAAATAAAAATAAAATCACCAGAGTGGGACTTATCAAACCATTGATGTACTGTGCATTCATTAGCTGTATCCTTGCCAAACACTTTGTTGATACTTAAAGCTGTCTGTGCAGCATTGGTTCCATGATGGAGCTCATATTCAAAAATAACATGAATTTTCAACTTATCCATAGTTTCATAAAAATTGCTCCAAAAAAAATTTGAAAGATAATCACAAGCCAAAACATGCATTTGAAAGAATGAGGATGTATGTACCTTCACAACAAAAAAATAAACAAGAAGTATCCAAGAGAAATGTCAGAGATTTCAACTGTCAAACTTAGTACTTAAGGAAATCAGATATTTCATACTTAATAGCTTAATATTAAGTGTACACACTTTACTAGATGTTATAGGAAATACAAGTGAATCGTAAATTTGCGTTTGAAGGTTTTATAATCTGATTGGGGGAAGAAGTATGACACAGAAAATGCAATAATACTGCAGCCTGTAAGATCGTTGTCTACCAGAGAACTCACCACACCTAGCAAAATATACACTTTTTTTTTTTTTTGAGACAGTGTCTTACTCTATTGCCTGTGCTGGAGTGCAGTGGCATGATCACAGCTCACTCACTGCAGCCTCAAACTTCTGGGCTCAAGCGATGCTCCTGCCTCAGCCTCCTGAATAGCTGAGACTACAGGTGCATGCCACCACACCCAACTAAATTTTCTTTTAATGCTCTAAAATTTTTTGTAGAAGTGAGGGCTTGTTATGTTGCCCAGGCTGGCCTCAAGCAATCCTCACACCTTGGGCTCCCAAAGCACTGGGATTACAGGTGTGAGCCACCACACCCAGCCTTTTTTTTTTTTTTTTTTTTTTTTTTTGATGCCCCATACAGAGCATAAAGTCTCTTGTATAGAAAAGTTGTAACTTGGCCGTTGCGGTGGCTCCCACCTGTAATCCTAGCACTCTGGGTGGCCGAGGCAGCGGATTGATCGAGGTCAGGAGTTTGAAACCAGCCTGAGCAAGAGCAAGACCCTGTCTCTACTATAAATAAAAAGAAATTAATTGGTCAACTAGTATATATAGAAAAAATTAGCAGGGAACAGTGGCACATGCCTATAGTCCCAGCTACTCAGGGAGGCTGTGGCAGAAGGATTGCTTGAGCCCGGGAGTTTGAGGTTGCTGTGAGCTAGGCTGATGCCATGGCACTCACTCTAGCCTGGGCAAGAAAGCGAGACTCTGTCTCAAAAAAAAAAAAAAAGAGAGAGATGCAACTAATGTTAGTTGAATATAGGTAACCTTAAATAATAATATTCCCATTATCACAGTAAACAGAGCTGGGTTATTATTTACACAGAGAGAATTTCTCATTTTACTTTCTGTGCCATGTACTGGGTTTACTTGGGTAACCAGTATCTTTAAACTTTTTATTTTTGAAATAATTTTGCATTTACAGAATTGTTATAAGAATAGTACAAAGAACTTCTATGTCCTTTACCCAGATTCTCCAAATGTTAACATTTACTCTGTCATTCTCTCTTTTTCCTTATAATATATTCAATATATATAACATGTACAATGTAAGATATATAAAATTATTATTTTTCTGAGCTATTTGAAAATAAGTTGCAGGTATGATTCCACTTCGCCTTTAAACATGTCAGTATGTATTTCTTCCCTCCCCCTAAAAAGGATGGTCTCTTAAAATAGGAAATTGCTTTGGTACAATACTTTAATCTATAGACCTTATTCAAACTTCACCAATTAACATAATAATATCCTTTAGAGCAACACAAAAAAATGTTAACTGCCCATGTTTTAAACCCATTATGGTATGTGCTATGTAACACTCATCATGGCTCTTCTCTCATCTCAATCTTGTACTTGGTTCCAAGAGCAATGTGAGCAGGTGCCCTGTCCCTTGACTTAGTCATGCAGCCAGGGCAAATGGCTTTATTTGATTTTCTTTCTTTTGTATGATTCAGTGGAACAGCGTGACTTCATTGGAGTGGACAGCCCAGGAAAGAGGCTGCTCTTCATGGCTAATGAAGCGGACTTGGATGAAGAGCTGGTCATTAAGGGATCTATCCTACAGAAGTAAGCCCTAGGGTTTTTCTTCTGGCATTTCTCCTTGTCTTAAAACTAAATAAAACCACCCAGTGGGTGGGAAAGAGGGAATGAAGACTAGTTTGTACTGTGTGAAATTGACAAAAGTATGTGAATATTTTTCCCTTGAGACAGGAAGAAGGCTTTTCTTCACTGCATAAGCTTATGTTTCCCTGTCTTTTCTTGCCAAGATAAAGCCAAATCCTGCATAGGAGTGGGGCAAAGCAGCTGTGGGGAGAACAGGACTGTCTTTCTGACAGTGTTACAGAACCTCCTTTTTCAAAAAAATTGTGGTAAAAAAACATAAAATTTACCATCTTAACCATTTGAAAAATTTTATTTGTATAAATTTAAGGGATACAAGTGCAGTTTTATTACATGCATATATTGTTTATTGGTAAAGTCTGGGCTTTAGAGTAACCATCACCCACATAATATAGATTGTATCCATTAAGTAATTTCCTAGCCCTCACCCCCTCCCACCCTTCCAAGTCTCTGGTGTCAGAGATTATTCCACACTCTGTGTATGTGTGTATATATTATTTAGCTTTCACTCATAAGTGAGAACATGTGATATTTGACTATCTGAGTTGTTTCACTTACATCTTAACCTCTTTTAAATGAACAGTTCAGCAGTGTTAAATATATTGACATTGTGGTGAAACAGATCTTCAGAACTTTTTCATCTTATAAATCTGACACTCTATGCCCATTAAACAACAATTCCCCTTTTCCCCCTCTCCACAATCCCCTGCTAACTAATCAACATTCTACTTCCTGTTTCTATCCATTTAACTACTTTAGATATCTCATGTAAGTGCAGTCATACAGTATTTATCTTTTTGTGAGTGGCTTATTTTACTTAGCATAATATCCTCAAGGTTTATCCATGTAGCATTTGACAGGATTTCCTTTTTTTTTTTAAGGCCGAATAATAGTCAGTTATATGTATATACCACATTTTCTTCATCTAGTAACAGACATTTGGGTTGCTTCCACCTCTCGGCTATTGTGAATAGTGCTGCAATACACATGGGTATGCAGTTATCTCTTCAAGACCTTGCTTGTAACTCTTTTGGATATATACCCAGAAGTGGGATTGCTGGTTCAGATGGTACTTCTATGTTTAATTTTTCAAGGAACCTCCATACTGTTTTCCATAACAGTTGCACCATTTTATAATCCCACCAACAGTGCACAAGGGTTCCAGTTTCTCTACACCAGCACTCAAATGGTAGCTTGCCTCAGATACAGAAGAATAAGAGAGAAGAATTTATCTGTATTATATCAGAACAAATAAAACATCTGAGCAGAGCCATGATTCAAACATAAAAAAGACCAAAAGAATCAATGTGTCAACTGTACAAACATACTACAGCAAACAAAATGAAAGCAAGAAAAATGCCCTTTAAAAGACAAAGAACCTATCCTGGAAAAAATGGAACTCGAGAAATTGAAGTTATTTCCTTAAAACTATACAACTCTACAACTATAAAACAACTCACTAAAACATGAATTTAATAAATAAGAGTTCAGTAATGAGAACCTGAAACAACATAAATAGATAAAAGAGGATATTATAGAGCTAAAAAAAATTGAGGACCAAATAATTACAGAATTAATTAATTTAAAAGTAGCAAAGAACAGAATAGGCACCACTGAAAATCAAATTATTGACATAGAAGAATGGTTTATGATATTCAGTGATTTCGATTAAAAAATGGTTAAGGAAATTAGAATCTTGCAAGATGTCTGTAATGAATGGCAAAAAAAGATAAAAAAAGGAAATTGAATCTAATAGAAATGAAAGACAAAGATGATTCAATATAAACAATGTCTCTGAGGTAGAAAACATTGCTAATATGGACTTCCAGGAAAAAAGAACAGAGAAATGTAGGGGAAAGAAATCATCAGTGAAATGATTTAAAAAAAAAAAATTCTCAGAATGAAAGGAGCTGAGTTTCTAGACTGAAAGGAAACTGAGTACCCAGCACAGTGGATGAAAAGAAACATATCAAGGTTGTCATTGTGAAATTTTGTAACTCTGACGACAAAGAGATCTCACAGGCTTTCAGAGTAGAAGGGGTGTATCTTATACAAAGGAATTAAAATAGCTTTGAACTTCTTAACAGCAACACTGGAAATTATAAACAAATGCCTTTAAAATTATTAAATCTATATCTAGTCAAACTATCAGTCAAGTGTGAGATAGAATGAGAACTTTTCAGACATTTGCTTTCAATACATCTGTTTTAAGAAAGCTACTACAGGATGTATAACACCAAAACCCTGACATAAACTTCAAAGACATAGGATATAGGGAAAAGGTCATCCAATTAAGAGATAAAATGAATCCCCAGAAAGTGACGAAGGGAGATTCTAGGATAACACGCGTTCACCCAGTATAGATGACAGCCAGAGAAATTGGAATAGGTCAGAAAGCTTTGATCAGGGTGATCATATTTCTTCTGATGAACATGATAATACTCGATGTGAGTCAACATTCTGAAGAGACTTACGGCACTTGGTGGTTAGTTTGGAGTTGAACTATTGATAAGCACCTAGAAAACTAAGAAATAATAAGACTGTTAATGCCAAGACAAGCAACAAAAATGTACAGGGAAAAAAATTATCAGCCACTGAATGGTTCAGCTGTAACTAATGTTTATATATGCATAATGATGCAATGACTCTATCTAACCAAAATTATGATATAATTACATTGGAATGATGGGAGGAGGTTAGTGTTTTGGAGGCATGAAGGAAGAAAAGACAGGTAAATCTTCCTCTTCCATAGTTAATAGCTAATACCTAGAACTGCAGTCATAATAACTTAAGCATTGATTATTGAGCTAACCAAAATAATAATTATATTGGGAAGGTAGAACGTATAGGAAGTGTGGGTGTATAAAGTGGGAGCAAGATTGATAATGAAAGAAACTTAAATCCTGTCTTCCACAGTGGGAAATCAGATAATTCCTGAAATGGAAAACCCAAGAAATATCAATCTAAGAGAGTTATTGGTAGATATAAATACTAAATGGATCTGCATAGTTGAAAGTGGGTGTGTTTAGCAAATGGGTAGGAAAGGGAATAGATGACTGAACTTTTCAGTATAAGTCTTGAGAAACTATTTGCCTCTTTATGTGCATATATAACTTCAATTTTAATGTTTAAAAATAAAAATAAGATATAATAAAATTTCCTGAATCAAGTAAAATCACAGATTTTAAGAATATAGTGTGTTCCAAGAAAATTTGCCCAGATATAGCCTAATAAACATACTAAGTTGCATGAATAAAGAAAGAATTCTTTGCTGGACGTGGTGGCTCACGCCTATAATCTAGCACTCTCGGTGGCCAAGGCAGGTGGCTCGTTTGAGCTCAGGAGTTCGAGACCAGCCTGAGCAAGAGCGATACCCCGTCTCTACTAAAAATAGAAAGAAATTAGCTGCACAACTAAAAATATATAGAAAAAATTAGCTGGGCATGGTTGTGAGTGCCTGTAGTCCCAGCTACTCAGGAGGCTGAGGCAGGAGGATCGCTTGAGCTCAGGATTTTGAGGTTACAGTAAGCTATGATCAGGCCACTGCACACTCCCGTCTGCATAACAAAGCAAGACTCTGTCTCTAAAAAACAAATAAATAAAAAAACTTTTTAAAAATCACGAGATATGCCGGGCGTGGTGGCTCACGCCTGTAATCCTAGCTCTCTGGGAGGCCGAGGTGGGCGGATCATTTGAGCTCAGGAGTTCGAGACCAGCCTGAGCAAGAGCGAGACCCCATCTCTACTATAAGCAGAAAGAAATTAATTGGCCAACTAATATATATAGAAAAAAAAAATTAGCCGGGCATGGTGGCGCATGCCTGTAGTCCCAGCTACTCGGGAGGCTGAGGCAGGAGGATTGCTTGAACCCAGGAGTGTGAGGTTGCTGTGAGCTAGGCTGACGCCACGGCACTCACTCTAGCCTGGGCAACAAAGTGAGACCCTGTCTCAAAAAAAAAAAAAGAAAAAAAATCACAAGATAAGTGTGAGGAGAAGAAGAAACTAGGCCAGTGAGAATAGGTATTAATAGCCTCATCTTTTGTAGTAGGAAGTTTAAAAAAATTAACAAACCTTAAAAACTATACCATAATAACTCCAACCTCTTAATATTTTGTTCTTAAAATGTGTTTGTAAACAAGTAAACCAGGGATCTTCTTAGAAGTAATTTTTAAAAAATGGATAAACAAAAAAAAGAGTAGTATCTTTAATGGTGAAGCTATATTTTATAAGTTCAATAGTTCCTTCATTTTCACTTTTTCTCTTTTCTTCTATTACATACAAGTAAAATGGAATATAGCAATTTTTATTTATTTATTTGTTTCTTGAGATAATCTCGCTTTGTTACCTGGGCTAGAGTGCCTTGGCATCAGCCTAGCTCACAGGAACCTCAAACTCCTAAGCTCAAGCAATCCTTCTGCCTCAGCCTCCCAAGTAGCTGGGACTACAGGCATGTGCCACTGTGCCCGGATAATTTTTTCCATGTATTTTTAGTTGGCCAATTAATTTCTTTCTGTTTTTAGAAGAGATGGGGTCTCGCTCTTGCTCAGGCTGGTTTCAAACTCCTAACCTTGAGTGATCCGCCTGCCTCGGACTCCCAGAGTGCTAGGATTACAGGCATGAGCCACCGCACCCAGCCTGATCTTGTTTTTATAAAGGTACATCTACCTATTTTATAAATGCATAGAGAGAGGTATCATTTATAATGATTATTATTCCTGAGTAATAAGAATGAAGATGGGCCGGGTGCAGTGGCTCACACCTGTAATCCTAGCACTCTGGGAGGCTGAGGTGGGCGGATTGTTTGAGCTCAGGAGTTCAAGACCAGCCTGAGCAAGAACAAGACCCCGTCTCTACTACAAAATAGAAAGAAGTTAGCTGGACAACTAAAAATATATATAGAAAAAAATTAGCCAAGCATAGTGGCACATGCCTGTAGTCTCACCTACTTGGGAGACTGAGGCAGAAGGATTGCTTGAGCCCAGGAGTTTGAGGTTACTGTGAGCTAGGCTGATGCCCACAGCACTCTAGCCCAGGCAACAGAGTGAGACTCCATCTCAATAAATAAATTAAATAAATAAATAAGAATTAAGATGAATTTTTATAACTCTTAGTAATTTTCTAAAGTCCTTTAATTGTATAAAATAACTATGCATCTTTTTTCATAAAACAAATGTGATGTTTAAAAAAACAAAAACATTTATGTTGAGATAATAACAATTCTGGAGTGTGGAAGTATGGATGATTATTATTTTTTTCTTTGTATTTTTCTGTATTTTTAAAATTTTCCCAATTTAAAAAGTGTTAATTTAAAAGCAAGCAAAAACTCACATTATTATACTATCTTGGAGATTAAGAAGTCTAAGGGGGAAAAAATGAAGCCTAAGGCCCTAAGGAGAGCAGGATTTTAGGGGGTAGTGTTGTTTCTAAGGATAGTCCAATGGATAAAGCCATTGCTCTAGCTTTTGGGAAGGGGCCTCACCTCATTTAATGACCATGGCACAGATGCCTGCTAGGGAGACCAGGTGGGGAGAATTTTGCTCTTGCTGAATAAAGCCAGATTGCTTCAGAATGTTTTCTGCAGTGGATATGGCTAGTGGCTTTTGTTGGATTATTCATTTCTTCCTTACTCAATAGCAAAAGCAAACCTAACTGAACTCTGAACCTTTCTATTATGTTTAATTTTTGTGGGAGTTTTAAAGATAGGTTCACAGATTCTTTGATACATTTCCCCATAGGAGGTGGAGCTTAATTTCCCTCTCCCCTTGAGTGTGAGCTGGACTTAGTGATTTGCTTCTAGTGAATAGAATATGGTAGAAGTAATACAATGTCACTTCCAAAATCAGCTTATAAAGACTGCAGCTTCTTTCTTTGATGCCCACTCAACACTCTCACACCCTCTCTTTCACTCTGGGGAAGACACCTGCTAGGTCATGGCAAAATTCTGGGGAAAGGAAAGCTAGCACCATGCCATGAGGACACTCAGGCAGGCTGTGGAGAAGCCCATGTGGTGAGGAACTGAGGCTTGCCAGGAACCACATGAGTGAGGTTAGAAACAAGATATTCTAAGACCTGTCAACAGTCATGTTGAAAGCAGCTCTTCTGGCTGGGCATGGTGGCTCATGCCTGTAATCCTAGCACTCTGGGAGGCCGAGGCGGGTGAATTGTTCAAGGTCAGGAGTTCGAAACCAGCCTGAGCAAGAGCAAGACCCTGTCTCTACTATAAATAGAAAGAAATTAATTGGCCAACTAATATATATAGAAAAATTTAGCTGGGCATGGTGGTGCATGCCTATAGTCTCAGCCACTCGGGAGGCTGAGGCTGTAGGATTGCTTGAGCCCAGGAGATTGAGGTTGCTGTGAGCTAGGCTGATGCCACAGCACTCACCCTAGCCTGGGCAACAAAGTGAGACTCTGCCTTAAAAAAAAAAAAGAAAGAAAGAAAGCAGCTCTTCTATGCATCAAGCCTTAAAATGACTGCAACCCCAACCAGAAGCTTGACTGCAGTCTTATGAAAGACCCCATGTCAAATCAACCCACATAAACCACTCCCAGATTCCTGAGCCACAGAAATTATGAGATAATAAATGTTTGTTGTTTTAAGGCCCTGAGTTTGAGGTAATGTGTTACTCAGTAATAGAAGACTAATTAAATTCTAAATCTTTAGGCTTTGAATCAAGAGTTTCTTAGAAACAATGAAATTGAAAGACACCTTGGAAAAAAAAATACGTGCTCATATAGCACTATTCTGGTTCAGCGTTACTTTGTGCCCCACATATTAGGGAGAGTCATATGGCTATATGTGGGATGCATCTTGTCTCAGTGAGATGCCTTTTCTGAGATCTTGGACAAACCACCAGCTCAATCCAAATATTAAAGCAAGGGAAAGTCAAGCAAGGGAGTTAAAGCAAGGGAAAGTTAAAGCAAGGGAAATAAAAACCCTTCAAGGGTTTTTATTGTTTAAATATTGGCAACAAATAGCTCCATATTTCTTTTCTTGTGTTCCTAGAGAGAGAAAGGCCTAGGTTAGGATAAATTCCTGAGAAAAAGAGCTACCCTTTAACCCACTGTGTCCATTTCTATAGTGTTATGTGATAAACATAGAGATACATTACCTATGTCTCTCTTCAAGGAAGGACATGCTGCTCATGTAGGTAGTGTAGTAAGCAGACAACCTTTAGCTCTGACAAACTTCAGAATCTACCTCATATGCAAAGAGTCACATTGTCTGAGGTCATGCATCTCCTGACAGCATGAAGCAGGGATATAAGGGGCCAGCCACTTTGACAGGCAATACTTGCTTCAGTATTCCCTGCTGGGTTGGTTGAAGCTTTATAAAACCTGCATCTTAGTTCAGTTTTTTTCCTCTGCCCAATCCTGCTTCCTCTCCCTCCTTTCACAGATGTTAATTCCTAATAAACATCTTACACCCCAAATTCTGTGTCAGCATCACTTCCAGAGAATTTAACCTTTAACACACAGTAACATGATTTACTCTGTGGTTTGTCACTATCTGGTAAAGCAAGTTTTCTCACCCTTGGAGTGATCATTCTTTCAACTGTAGAATTAAACTGCCTGGATGATTATTTTCTTCCTCTTAAAGCAAAGCTATTGCATTGATTAAAAACTATAATGAATGTTATCTAATAACATTTGATAGCTAACTTAGTATAAAAAATGTATATCCATTCCATCAGAGCCTTTCCAGCCTCATACTACAGTAAGCATTGATTTCTTGTCTGCCCTCCTCACAAGACCAGGAGTTCTCAATTCCAGAGAGTATTTTTTAAAATTCTGATACCTGAACCCCACCCCACAAAAGATTCTGATTTAATTGAGCTGTCATAGGATAGGCATTTCTTAAAAGCTCCTTTGGTGATTCTAATGTACTAGGTACTGCTGTTCAAACTACCAGAGTTTGCAGCCCAGCAGTGCTCTGATGCTTGATAAATGGGTAGTCATTTAATCTATCAGATTCTAAGGTATTTTCCAGCTCCCCAGGAATTAACAGTAATAAAAGTAGATCCAGCATCTGAAACTGCTGTTTGGAGCTCTGATTCTCATTCTCCAGGCCATGTCTATAGCAGAAGGAGAGGCCCACAAGGGCTCCAGCTAGTATGCAACATCTATTGAACACCATAGATGTGTTCCCAGGATCAAATAAACCCTAGAGTACTCAATTGACAGTCCACTATATTTGTGATGTGGGAGTCAGCTCTAATGATATGGTTAACATTTTGAGCATTCTAGGTTGTGTGATTCTAGAGAATTAAATAGCATATTAGTTAAAAATTACTTAGCTGACTATTTGTCTACCTCTTATAAGGACCTTTGTGATTACATTGGGCCCACCAAGATAATCTATGGTAATTACCCCATCTCAAGATCCTTAACCCTTTGCACTCGCTTGCTTTTTTCTCGATTCCTTTATTCTACTCGGGATTTAATTTTTTTTTTATTTTTTTTTTTTTTGAGACAGAGTCTTGCTTTGTTGCCCAGGCTAGAGTGAGTGCGTGGTATCATCCTATCTCACAGCAACCTCAAACTCTTGGGCTCAAACGATCCTACTGCCTCAGCCTCCCGAATAGCTGGGACTACAGGCATGCGCCACCATGCCCGGCTAATTTTTTCTATATATATTAGTTGGCCAATTAATTTCTTTCTATTTATAGTAGAGACGGGGTCTTGCTCTTGCTCAGGCTGGTTTTGAACTCCTGACCTCGAGCAATCCGCCCACCTCGGTCTCCTAGAGTGCTAGGATTACAGGCGTGAGCCACCACGCCCAGCCACGGGATTTAATTTTTTAAATACCCCAGATTTTACAAAGCACGGCAGTAAAATAAAAAATTGGAGTTTCTTTTCATACAGACTTATTTATTTGGATTTTTTTATATTTCAAATTATTGATACATTCAAAGAGTAATTTTAATCTCTATAATTTTTGCTAACTGTTGAGTCATACTTGACATCCGAGTGCAAAGGGTTAACCACATCTACAAAGTCCCTTTTGCCATATAAGGCAACATATTCACAGGTTCCAGAGATTAGGATGTAGACATCTTTAAGGGGTCATCATCTTGACTGCTACAGTCTTCTTATTCCTTTTAACATGATTTTCAATAGCTGCATAATAATTGTCATGTGACTATATATCATCATTTATTTAATCATATCCAGTATTGTTGGGCATTTAGGTGGTTTCTAATTACCCGGCATTGGATTTTTTTTAAAGTCAGTTTTATTGTGACATCATTTATATACAGTAAAATTTACTATTTATAGTAATACACTTCTGTGTATTTGAGAAAGTAGGTGCAAATGATTAAGTGTTTCTGCAGTTCCCAGGGGTGGTATCCTCTCATGCTAGCTCTCACTCAACTTTTAGAAATTAGTTTAAAATATTTAGCTGAATTTTTGCTACCCATTTGAATAACAGCCCTCTCTTCCTTCCATTCTATGCCATAGGTGGGTCAGTGTTTATGTCTCATGTCTCCTTGGAGGCTCTTGTTTTTCCTTAGATTTCTGGCTACTTGGTTACCCTGTAAGTTAAGAAAAGGTATAGATTATTCCATTTATTCTTCTTGTTACGATGGGAGCAACTGTCTTTCCAGCTTTCTATATCTGAGGTAGAAGACAGAAGTCCTATCATTGATTTTCCCTTTTATATATCACAGCATTATTGAGATGTAATTTTCGTACCATACAACCCACCCACTTAAAATGTATAATTCAGATGCCACGGCACTCACTCTAGCCTGGGCAATAAAGTGAGACTCTGTCTCAAAAAAAAAAAAAAAAAAGTATAATTCAGTGATTTCAGTATATTAAGAGTTGTGCAGCCATCACCACGATCAAAGTTTAGAACATTTTTGTTACCCCAAAGAGAAATCTACCCATTAAGTCACTCCCTATTTCCCTACTCTCTCCTTCCACTCTAGGCAACCACGTTCTGTCTCCATAGATTTGCCTGTCCTGGACATTTCATATAAACATAATGATATATATATATATATAATATTAATATGTGGCCATTTGTGACAGGCTTCTTTCATGTAGCATAATGTTTTGAAGTTTCATCCATGTAGCATATATCCATACTTCATTCTTAATAATTCTTCATTCATAACATTCCATTGTTTGAATATATCACATTTGAGTTATCCAGTGAGTTGATATTGGCACTTGATTTTTTTTTTTTGAGACAGAATTTCACTCTGTTGCCCAGGCTAGAGTGACTGCCATGGCGTCAGCCTTGCTCACAGCAACCTCAAACACCTGGGCTCAAGCAATCCTACTGCCTCAGCCTCCCAAGTAGCTGGGACTATAGGCATGAGCCACCATTCCCGGCTAATTTTATTTTTATATATATATACATATATATATATATATATATTTTTTTTTTTTTTTTGTCCAGCTAATTTCTTTCTATTTTTTAAGTGGAGATGGGGTCTCACTGTAGCTCAGGCTGGTCTTGAACTCCTGAGCTGAAATAATCTGCCTGCCTCGGCCTCCCAGAGTGCTATGCTTACAGGTATGAGCCACCACACCTGGCCCTAGTGGCACTTGATTTTAAATCACCTTTTTTCTACCAGTGCATCATTTAGGTCTTTGTTATCCAGAATTTTGAAGAATCCCCAAAAGAACATAAAGTATAATTCTTTCCTCAGACAACCTCAATGCATTGTAGAGAGATAGGACCAACATTATAAAAAAGAAAAGTAGATACACATCATTTATTTATTGGATTGAGTTAGAAAAAACAATATAAATTTTCAGGCTGTTAGGATTTTTAAAAATCATAGTTCTCATAATAAGTAAGAAATTGTGTTTGCTACTAAGTTTGGTAGATGATTGATCTAGGTGGTAGTTAATAAATCAATAGGATTATTTAACTTCACATTGTTTTTTTAATGTGGTTGCTTGAGTTTGGGACTGCAAGTGACCTCTAAGTTGTCAGGGGAGGTGTTCATAAATTCAGAGCATATTTGGCTCTCTGATAAACTCAGAAAAGTTAATGAGTTCTTGGTATTGCTGGTGTCAGAGGGCTATGGGGTCAACTGCATTTCATAGCAAAAGAATATTCCCCGTATCCTTATGTTTGCAGTCTGAGTGCTATTTAAATAAGCTGCCTCCAAAGTATGATGTCAGTGTCAAGCCTCAGGGATGCTAGGGTTCCCTCCTTTCAGTTGAGTGGTCATGGCCATTATAGGGAGCCTACTTTTCCTAGTCCATCAGAAAAGGATGATGATGATGTTGACAATGTTGATGATATTGACCATGATAATGATAGCAGCTATCATTTTTCAAATTTTATCCCAGGCACTGTGTTAAAGGCTTTGTATTTCCTCACAATAGCCCTAAGAAATACATATTATTATTATGCCTATTTTACAGATAAAGAAACTGAATAAGGATTTAGTTAAAAATAAGAATTCTCAGCCAGGCATGATAGTGCATGCCTGTAGGTCCAGATACTCTGGAGGCTGAGATGGGAGGATCATTTGAGCACAGGAATTCAAGTCTAGCCTTGGGCAACATAGTGAGACCCTGTTTCAAAAACAACTACATAATAAATCCCAGTAAATGTTTGTTTGAATGAATGAGTATGAAATTGTGTAATGATCAGCCACTATTGAGGGTCTATAATGCAGGGCTTTGGCACTTTGTGATGAATGTTGGAATATAGAACAAGGATTGGCAAACTTTTTCTATAAAGAGCCAAATAGTAAATATTTTAGGCTTTGAAGGCCACATGGTCTCTTGCATTTATTCAACTCTGCTGTTATAACACAAAGCCACAAATTAGTATGACTCTGTTCTAATAAAACTTTATTTACAAAAACAGGCATCAGGGCCATCCATCTGGCAGGTTTAACAACCCCACTAGAGTTCTTTCTTTGTCCCCACTCAATAAAGAGTAGCTACAATGGAGCCTTATTAGTACAGCTTCTTTCTTTCTTTCTTTCTTTTCTTTTTCTTTTTTTTTTTTTTTGAGACAGAATCTCGCTTTGTTGCCCAGGCTAGAGTGAGTGCTGTGGCGTCAGCCTAGCTCACAGCAACCTCAAACTCCTGGGCTCAAGCAATCCTGCTGCCTCAGCCTCCCAAGTAGCTGGGACTACAGGCATGCGCCACCATGCCCGGCTAATTTTTTCTATATATATTAGTTGGCCAATTAATTTCTTTGTATTTTTATAGTAGAGATGGGGTCTCGCTCACGCTGGTTTTGAACTCCTGACCTTGAGCAATCCGCCCGCCTTGGCCTCCCAGAGTGCTAGGATTACAGGTGTGAGCCACCGCACCCGGCCAGTACAGCTTTTTCTTACAGCATTCAGTATATAGCTGACTGGATTTGGAATTCTTTCTATGAAGAAAGAAGAGTCTGAACAATAAGTATCTCTTAATGTATTAAAACTATGATCTTATTTATAGATATTTCTAGACTTATAGGCTGCCACAGCTTGTAGGTCATTTAGTCCAGTTCTCTAAATTTCAGATAATAATGCTGTAAGTGAGGAAGAAAGGGTTTCATTCCATGTCATATTTAATTAGGAACAGAGCTGCTCCTTATCCATTAGTTTAAGCTTTCTACTTCTCAAGAACACATCCGATTTGAATCTGGTATTTAAGTATTTGGTATTTAAGGCAGAAGACTTTATCCTTAAAGCAAGAAATTTATCTCAAAGAGTCCATCAGCCTTGGCAGAAAATAAGATTATGAATAAAAAGGTTAACAAACAATAGAAGACAATATCAAATACTGAATAATTATGGCCAATGGACACTGTTAAAAGACTTCAGAGGAGGTATCAAACTTGAAGGATGGATTTGGATCAGATATGGAAAGGGCCATGGGAAGCTGAATCCTATGTGGGTAGAATACTATGAGCAAAGGTGAAAGGGCAGAGTGTGCAAGGCTTGTTTAGGAACTATAAGCAGGACAGTTTGGCCTGAATGGAAGTTCCATGTTGGGAAACTTGACGAGATAAGGCTGAGAAGTTAAGTTGCTCTAAAAACAGAGGGCCTTAAGTACCAGAGAATCCTTAAAGACTTTCAAGGAGAGACACGATGATTCAAATTCAGAATTCTGAAAAGATAATCTGACTGCAATAAGTAGGATATATTTAAGGTATAAAACTTGAAAAGTAACACAGTGTTGCATTTGCCAAATTCTAAGACTCTAAAGGGATTATGTCCTTTGGAATACAAAAAGAACTAATTGTAATTATTATTATATGAAACAGGGGACCTGACTCATTTATGCATCCATCAAGCACTGATGTTTATGCTTTGCTTTATATTAGAGTTGGCAGTCTTAGACATGAAGTTCTTAGAAGCCAGAGTCCTACAAAGGGTAGAGACTGTCTTCTGCTTTCTTTTAACCTCCCTAGAAACTAGCTTATGGCTGCATATAGTGTAGTATTACTAAATGCCTTAATCACAGTAGTATTTGACACAGAGAACAAGGCTTGGGCTTGATGGGAGCAAAGAAGATGGACATAGTCAGAGGTGAGTGGATGATAAAGAGTAGGTTGAGGCTGGGCGCGGTGGCTCAAGCCTGTAATCCTAGCTCTCTGGGAGGCCGAGGCGGGCGGATCGTTTGAGCTCAGGAGTTCGAGACCCCAGCCTGAGCAAGAGCGAGACCCCATCTCTACTATAAATAGAAAGAAATTAATTGGCCAACTAACATATATAGAAAAAATTAGCCGGGCATGGTGGCGCATGCCTATAGTCCCAGCTACTTGGGAGGCTGAGGCAGCAGGATTGCTTGAGCCCAGGAGTTTGAGGTTGCTGTGAGCTAGGCTGATGCCACGGCACTCACTCTAGCCTGGGCAATAAAGTGAGACTCTGTCTCAAAAAAAAAAAAGAGTAGGTTGATGTGTATTTTTCCCTCATACGTGGTAAACTCGGGGCTTTAGGTAAACACTGGCGTCATTGAGACCAGATCTCTCTACCAGTTTCCTAAGACTAGGTTGCATTTTTTTTTTTTTTGAGACAGAGTCTCGCTTTGTTGCCCAGGTTAGAGTGAGTGCCGTGGCGTCATCCTAGCTCACGGCAACCTCAAACTCCTGGGCACAAGCAATCCTTCTGCCTCAGCCTCCCGAGTGGCTGGGACTACAGGCATGCGCCACCATGCCCGGCTAATTTTTTCTATATATATTAGTTGGCCAATTAATTTCTTTCTATTTTTATAGTAGAGATGGGGTCTCGCTCTTACTCAAGCTGGTTTCGAACTCCTGACCTCGAGCTATCCGCCCGCCTCTGCCTCCCAGAGTGCTAGGATTACAGGGGTGAGCCACCGTGCCCGGCCCTAGGTTGCATTTTTGTTTTGGCATATTTTTCTCCTGGTTCTTCTAATGCACACCCCAGTCATTCAGAATCTTTGGTATGTAGTTGTAATAGGGCAGCTGGCTGGATAAATGAACAGTAAAAATGTTCTTCTCCCATTCCTATGACCCTCTGGGGTATTGTGTTCCTCCTGCCTTAGTGAGATGGTGGGTAAAAGTTAATTACATTCAGATTTTCAAACACTTTTTGAATATGAGAATATAGTACTTACTATCTTTTTTTTTTAAACAGAATTTCCAAAGGTGGAGGCTATTGGGCAAACACTAAAGTTATTTGGGAAAAGACCTTTGTGTATACAGGAGAACCAAAAATGTAAAGTTTTCTTACTTTTGTAATGGTTGTAGAAGAAAAGGACAATGATGGAATGTACATGCCATCTGTTTTCTCTCTAAAATATTTGCTTGATTTCAAAGACAGTATTTTGTTGGGCTTTAGGCATATTTGGTCCTAAAAAGTGAGACAGTATAAGATACCTGTTGGAGCAGGAGTCCTGCTAAGCCCACAGTCAGGTTCAGAGGCAGTCACCCCAGCAAACCGTAGTTATCAGGTAGTTTTCAGGTTATTTTACTCCAAAGGGCCAGGATTCTAATGACCTCATTAGGTTTGAACAAAGCACAACACTTTTCCTAATTGATGTATTTCTGACTTGTAGAGGCATTATGTGTAGTAAAAAAGAATGTTGCTGGTAGAAAGAGCATGTACTGGAAATTCAAGTTGAGAGAATTTGGAATCTAGTCCTGAGATAAACCAACTGTGTCACCTTGAGCAAATCACTTTTTTCTGTAAGCCTCAATTTCCCCAGCTGAAATTGGATTAGTTGCTCTTTAAAGACCACCCCTCCAGCTCTAAAATTCCTGTTTTATTTCTGACAAACATATGTTTTTAATAGTTCATAAGTAAAAGATATTTGTGCCAAATATTTAATAAGAAAATCATGTAGCTTTTCCCCAGTGTTATGTTGTTTTCTTTTGAATATTAGTCAAGGTTTTTTGCTGGAAGGGTAATGAAAATATTAAAATAAGCTTCTAAAGGATATCTTTTTAGATGGAATAAAATGTTTACAAGTTCATCTTTTTAGACATTTATATCTGGGAAGACAAGGACTTTAGTCAAGACCTCAAAGATTGTGGCCAAATCTGTATTTCTGGGACTGTAGATAATGAGAAATGGTGTAAATTCTTGATTATTTTCTTGATGGTATGGAGAGTCTTAAAATATTATTTATATAAATTAATACCCACAATGCTACTAACCAGCCTTAATCCCTAAAGTACTTCTCTAATTTGCATTTTGGGGTGAGGGGTGTAGAAGGATTTGTGGAAGTCAGGATCATGAACTTTCCCAAGAATATCTTGTCTAGTGTAGGCACTGAGACTTTTACTCTTCTGTGCTCTTAGCTCTCACTTCTGTAAAATGATATGGCTATAAGAGAACCCCCATGTCAATACCTTTAAACCTTTTCTTTGGAGCTGGCTATAGACTTTAGAAAAGAATCTTCCAATCTCCTGCCTGGGTAAGTAAAAGTTGTGCTGCCAATTCCTGATCATTTCAGGGCTTCTGCAGTATAAATCAGGTTGCTTCTTAGCTTTCCTTATGGTTGGTTTAGGAGTCAGCGTTCTTGAATATGCTAAATCTGTTACCACCATCCTGATTTCCAGCTTCCAACATTTTGTTGTCATCTCTTCTTGTAGTCTTTGTCCTTCTGTGTTTATGTCTTTTTTTAAAAAAGACCCTTTGTTGTCACTTTAATGAATTTTTGGAAGGAGTAGGGATTAATGCCTATGTTTAATCTGCCATCTTTACCCAGAATCCTGTTTCCTTCATTTTAATCTCATCTTTCTAGTCCTTCACTACTGCACCTTGTACCCTCTCTCCTCTCTCTGTCTCTTTCTCTCTCTCTTCCTCCTCTCCTTCTTCATCCAGTCTAGATCCTATGCCTTCAGCATTTCTCTCCATGTCCTCACTCATTGTCCTTTTGCTATAACCCTCAATTTTGGATTACTTTTAACATCTACTTTGTCTACTACATTGGTTCCATTAAAGTTTTCAAGAAAAATATTATAGAATGATATAAATTGGCAGCACTGTAAATTCATGGTTCCAATCTTAGCTGAACCCTCAGAACCATCTGCATTCATACACCTGTCCTGAGCTAGCTTTGCACTCTTCTCAGCAGCTATTCTCTATCATCACCACTCTCCTGTCAGAAAATGACCCTGCCTTCAGAGAAAATCCCAGTGAGCAGATAACTGATTTCCCCAGTATACTACTCCTATCCGTGACTTTGTCTTTACTTAGACCCACCTACAGTTCCTTTCCTCTAACGTTAGAGGAAGAAATTTGGGACCAGTTCCTTCATTTATGCCTTTTATACCCCATTCTCCTCTGCTGCTCCTGGAATCTTGCTCCATGTGTTTTTTCAATACTTTCCAGAATTTTTAACTTTCTCTCTATTATATTTTTACCCTAAACCTAAGAATACATTGCTTATAGAATAAAGCACAAATTTCTAAGACCTTCAGTCATTTAACCATGCCTACCCCTCCAGCTTCTGGTTTTATGAGTCATTTTTTCAAGCTCCAATTCCACGGGTATCTGAGTTCAGGAGCCATCCATGACACTTCCTGCATCTGTTTACATTCATATTTATGCAAAGAGAAGTCTACGCCTATGATAGAGTTAAGCTTCTCTTGTATTTGGAGTTTTTGTTCTAATGAGCTTTCTTCATTCTGTTCCCCCCTACACACACACACACACACACACACACATACACACGCCCCGTTACTATTCTCCTGTCCCCAAACTTTGCACTCAGCTTGGTTTGGAAAAAGTCATTCTCTGCAGCCTTATAAACTGTTAGGACACACTCAGTTTAAATTAGTGGAGGCTTTCTTTCCTCCTTCATTTGATCACTGTGGACTGTCTCAGAATGCACACCAGTTCTCCCACTAGGCTAGAAATCTCAGGTCCCATTCACAGCAGTGCTGGAAGTCTAATAATGTATCCATACATGATAACTAGATGAATTTCAATTTTTAAACATGCAGCTACCATAAACTGCTTCTTTGCCTGCCTGTCAACCTTTTTCTACTCACTCTTCTAGGGGCTGTGTTGGGGAAAAGAACCAGCTGTGGCTTTGCTATACTTATGCAATGAGCAGGATAAAAGCAACTGAGTTCCTCTTGCACATGTGATGGTTCTGGGAATGGGGAAGAAGGAAACATTTCACTTTGCCCTGAGCCTAGGGACCTTTGTAGATTTGAAAGAAATAAGGATCTGAAATCTCCTGAGATCTTCTGAGGGATAATTAAAAATCTTGTTATTAACTAACGACCTTTTATTAGAGTTATTAAAAGCTTTGAACATTTACAGTATTAATATTGTCTTTCATGGACATATTTCCTTTCTGAACTGTTTTTTTTATTCCCTCACTTTATAGTTCTACAGATGTTTTGTGCAGTGTTGGTAGTGGTACATACATATCTTTGTGTTCAGTTTTCTTTGAATTAGAGCAAACATTCTGGAGTGGTGATGGTTGTATCATTCAAGTAATGTGAATGTATTTAATGCCACAGAACTATAAATTTTATGTTATGCATAATTTTATCATAATAAAAAGAGAAAGAAGGAACAGGAAATTCTGATTTTAAGCTTTGAGAAGAAATTTCTTCCTGGTCTAGCTTATTCATTGCTTTATCTGGTATTATGCCTGTTACTGTCACTAGTTCATCAGTAAATGTAGAATGCATGTTTGTGGTAGATTCCCATGTTGAATTCCAAAAATCATTTTTCAGAAGGAATTTTATCTTCCTCATTAGACTGTTTTATATACATTTGGAAAAGAACAAATGAGAATAAAGTCACAAGTACATAATCTACCATCTTTGCAATAGTATTCCAGGAGCCATTTGTTTTAGTATGATGTAAAATGGGTGGAGAAAGGATTGCTGGAGGTAGTAGACTTCAGCTGATCCTAGGAAAGAATGCCCAGGATATAGAGAGGCAGGATAAAAGAGTGGACAAAGACCTAAAGCCTAAAATGAGAAGGGTCTGGAGGAAAGTGGAAAATAAGATAAACAGTTGCCTCTCTTGAGCTATGTGGGCCCAAATGGGGCCAACAGGCTGTGCCTACCTCACTTTACTCATAATCACACCGCTAGGGTATTAGAAGTTGAAGGACCCTTGACAGTCAAATATTAATAGATGTTCAGAGAGGAGGTGGAGTAAAGAATTTGGGGTGAATTTTGGATAAGATGAAATTGACAACAGAAATTCTGAACTCACTGAGAGAAATGAAGTTGTGGGGCTAATGTGTGACAGGGAAGTGCCATACCACCTGAGAAATCTGGCCCCAGCAGAGCTCAGATGGAATCTTCCATCATAACTCTGGGAATGTCGTATGCATACACGGGTGCTCACATGCAGTTACATAAAGACTGCCAAAGCCAGGGCTATGCCTGGCATACTGAGAGAAAGTATAGACACTCTATTATGTAGACAGGCTAAGAACTCTCTTAAAGATGTTTGAAAAGCCATTATCTTTGTGGTTAAATAGTAAATTTGTCCTTGGAGTTTTTCCAATACTTATTTCATGTATACCATCCTTATTTATTCTAAGGTAATATTATTAATAAGAAATAACTTTTGGGTTGTTTCCACAACTTTGCAATTGTGAATTGTGCTGCTAATTATTTGACCTATTGGCTTTTTTCATAAAAACATACTTTATTTCTCTCAACAATTTAAACTTTATAAGTTCAAATTCTAAAATTTGCAACTTACTCTTTTAAAAATATGTCTATAAAATTAACTCAAAGGTATTCTTTATGTTCCTGATAATTATATTGTCCTGGTTTCCAAGGCTTTGGTATCTTTGTCTGTTGTCTATTCACATTTTTAAGGTCTTTTCTTTGCTACCTTCTTTTTCTTTTTTTATAATAGACATTTTAAAATTCTTTTTATGTTAGATAAAGAGAAAAAAAAACCTGTGAGGGTTCTTCAAAGATCTTGTACGCTTTGAAGTTTGAATTTTTTATATCATTTCTCTGAGCTTTTATTTTACTTTATCATTGAAAGGATTCTCACAAATTTTTTATATTTTTTAAATTGCAATAGACTTTTTCTATGGTTGATGAATTATGTTTTATTTTTTAAAAAATAAAATCACAACTATTTCTAAATGTCTTATTCATTTCCATTTACTGATTTCTTTCCACATTATATACAAACCCAAAACATTATCTGGCTCAGAGCAATAAGACAATTATTCAGATTTCACCGGTACCTCCTTGAGGTTTTGTTTTGTTTTGTTTTAAAATATCTTTATTTCTAATATCATTCTAAAACAATAATATGAAATAAAGAAACCTCTCTTTTGGCAACTCAAATACCATTAATGTCCCAGTCCCAAGATTTATATTCATTGCACATTTAATCTGAAAGAAAATAAAAATCTCCAAATTGCTCATCTCTGCTCCCTCATCATATTCCAAATTTATAGCCAGTTACATTTTTAGCCTTGAGTACACTAGTTAAATTTCTGGAACTTTTTCTCTTTCAAAACATGGAAGAATTTTTTGTTTTATCTACTTTATGAGATGAGAGTAAAAAACTGAAAAAGCATTTATAAACTATAAAATGCTGTATGAATATTAATGCTGTATATACTATACACTTTAGAAGATGATTATTCATACTTATAAGTTATTCCTATCCTGGTTATACAATATAAGTTGACCTCAACTGTAAAAATGAGAGTAATATATCTACCTCATAAGCTAGCTGTGAGGATTATATAATAAAGAGTATATTGAATGATTAAAGGAATTTATAAACCAAGAGAATGAACAGGAGGAGAGTGCAACTTTTCAAATTGCTTAGATGAAAAGAGAGAATTGGTGTGGACTTCAAATGAAACCCTGGTTACCACAAGTAGACAGTCATACTCACATTTGCCAAACTCTATTTCCTGAGGAATTTCTTAGAACTTGGGACTCTCAGAAAGTTAGGAAGAGAAAGTACCTTTTACTTTCTTCTTCATCCTTATTGTATACATTAATTGGCTTGTGTGTGTGTTATGGATGTGGAAGTCAGAGGCCCAAGTCTCTGACTCTTCTGTTGTACTTTTGGAAGCATTTGTACCTCCTTGTCCCAAAAGAATAGAAGCCAGGGTGGTGGTACACTATCACTTCATTTGATAAATTACTTCTGGAGATCTCATAAAAATAATTTTCCTTAAAACTATAAGCCAGTCAAAGAAAAGCAACATGGTAGAAGGATGACAACCAGGCAGCTATGACTGGAATCTCCATTTTTTTCATCCTATTCCTTCCTTCCCCTCCCCCCAGCTGTTTGTTTTTATTAAATAAGATGACCTGAGACATTACAAGCATGGCATTTTTTAAGGATGAAACCAAAGATGGCAAACTAAAATAGATAGCACCAAAGCAGATGCCCTAATTTGACCTAATTTGTTTGTTTATTCAACAACTATTTATTGGACATTTACACTGTGTGAAGCACAATACAAAGTGCTAAGGCTGTGAAGATAAATCTCTGCTCTCTGCTGAATTTCAATCTAGTGGGAGAGAGAGATACATAAACAGGCTATTTCCTTATCATATAATAAGTTATCTGATAGAGGTAGGTACCAAGTGCTGTGGAAGCACAAACTTGGGTTGTTGGTGAAGGTTTCCTGGAGGAAATATATCTGGGGTGAGTCCTGATGGATAAATAAGGAAGTTAGGATTATTTATTCATAAAATTTACTTCAACTTCTATGGAGATGGAGAATATATACCAAATCCTGGAGATAAAAGAAAGCATGACTAAAGCATGGCCTAAAGAAAGTGGGACAGTTAGGGTATAAGCAGGAAGAAGTTAGTTATAAGAATTGTGTGCAGGAGATTGTGATAGAATAGAAGAAGGTGAATTGTAGGTGATTTGATGTCTCACCAAATTTCTTTAGAAGTCTAAAAGCCTCATAGAGTTGTGTGATACGGTTTCTAGGGAAAAGACCTTTTATGTGGTAGGATCACAGCTAATATCCACCATCCTAGTCTCTCCCTGAGTGGGGTGCAGGCAGCATGACTCTGACCCTTACAGACCTCCTAATGCCAACTACTTGATGATAGACTGGAACCCATGTTACCTGACTGTGAGCCCCTTCTATCTTATTCTTTTTGCAGGCACCCTAGAATACGTTTCCACACAGGCCTTGTGGATGCCCATCTCTACTGCTTGAAAAAATACGTTGTGGATTTCCTAATGGAAAATAGGTAAGAAAGAGGGAGATAGACTCAAATCTACAATGCTTAACAAACTACCTTGTGACTTAGTTAACAGTTTTAAACCTTCATAATTTAAATAACCAGTTTATATAAGTGGCACAGTTGGTTCCTTTGTTTTAGAAAGTAAATTTACATTATCAGAATACTGTTGTTTTGTCTGTACCTGAGTCCCCTGCTTATATTTTTGGGGCCTGTGTTATAATAAACCAGCAAAGTATTTTTGTTAAACTTACAGTAACCCATGATGGGCCAGGCAAGGTGGTTCATAACTATAATCCCAAGCACCCTTATTAATAACGAGTATTACTTTAAATCAGCTAATTTAATTGGGAGGGAAATGCAGTTTTCCTTGGTGATTGATTGTATGTGAGGAGTGGAGGATGGAGTTCTTCCTATTTTAATTTTTATTTCTTTGAAAATATTTTTATATTTTTTTTAACATTTATATCTATTTCTTTCTCTCTCTCTTTTTTTTGTTTTTGAAATAGAGTCTCACTCTGTCACCCCAGCTAGAGTGCAGTGGCATCATCATAGCTTACTGCAACCTCAAACTCCTGGGCTCAAGCAATCCTCCTGCCTCAGCCTCCTGAGCAACTGGAGCTATAGTCATATGCCACCATCCCTGGCTAATTTTTCTATTTTTTTGTAGAGATGGGGTCTCATTCATGCTCGGACTGGTCTTGAACTCCTGGCCTCAAGCAATCCTCCCACCTTGGCCTTTCAAAGTGCTAGTATTATAAGCGTGAGCCACCATACCCAGCCTATATCTATTTCTTTATACTCAAATAAAGTCAAAAAAAATTTTTTTATATTCTTTGTGCTATTTGTAACAATTATTTTGTCTTTTTAACTTGATAGGATTGTTTGTTTACAGCTAGTAGTGAAGTCTTTTCTCCTTTGTGATCTCTTTCTTTTTTTTTTGAGACAGAGTCTCACTTTATTGCCCAGGCTAGAGTGAGTGCCATGGCGTCAGCCTAGCTCACAGCAACCTCAAACTCCTGGGCTCAAGCAATCCTGCTGCCTCAGCCTCCCAAGTAACTGGGACTACAGGCATGTGCCACCATGCCCAGCTAATTTTTTCTATATATATTAGTTGGCCAATTAATTTCTTTCTATTTATAGTAGAGATGAGGTCTCGCTCTTGCTCAGGCTGGTC